>CAUPSL010001142.1:0-74567 GCA_963514005.1 Raja brachyura
AATGGAATATAACTATTGTTTCCCCTCCCTCATATATTGTTTTTATTGAAATTTAAACTTTTCTTTTAAGGAAAGTACGGAGCTAGTAATACTTTTTTTTTAAACCAAAAGCTACGGAAGTCCTAAGATGTCTCGCCACATTAGCGTGGCTATCACTAACTGCACCAACAATAGGTGTAGCTTCTTTCTTTCTTTTACACTTTACTAATATAATACTTTTTTACATTTTCTATTTTATATTATATTATAATTTTTATTTTGAATGGAATTATAAGTTTTATTTAAGGAGGAAATGTCCGAGAGGAAAATCTACGAGATTTAAAATTCATCTATCTGATGTTCGGGTGTAAGGTAGGGTTTAATGTGGTGAACCACTCGCTCTATCATAGACCACCTTAATCATAAGATGCAAGACGTAAATATGAAAACTGGGGGTGAAGGAATTACATTCTGTAGTTGGAATGTTAAGGGAATTAATGAACCCATCAAGAGAGGTAAAGTATTAGCTCATTTAAAATCACGTAAAACAGATATAATATTCCTTCAGGAAACACATCTTAAAAAGGAAGCGCAACAGATTGAAAGCAAAATGGATTGCTAATGACTTCCGGTGGCGCTATGGAGTAAGGCAGACTCGCGCCGTTTAGCTCCGGAAAATTTCTGTAAAAACGGGGGAGGGGAAAAAAAAAAGTCGGGACTTACCTGCACAACAAAGCTACCGGCTGCTTGCAATAAGTCTGTGATGTCATCAGGCGCCCGACGATACCGACGGTATGTCTTCACAACTTACCCCCCCCCCCCAAACTGAGAAAAACCAAGTCTAAAGAAGTAGGCCCGACTGAAGCCTCTGGCTCAGGTTTAACAGCGTCCCAAGAAGAAATCTCAAGGAAGAAAAAGACAGATGTGGAAGAATTAAGAAGTTTCCTCACTCTAGAAATCTCAAAAATAATGGAAGAATTGAAAAAACTTAAACATAACTTCATGGATGAGCTGAAAACTTAAAAAGAAGAAATTAAAGAAGATGTCATAGCTTCTGTACATGAAGTACTGGATTCCTGGAAGTTGGCCATGGAAGACAATCTAAATCAAAAAATTGAAGAGGTAAATGTTAAATTGAATTTGATGGAATCCAGATTTAATTCGAAGTTGGACCCCATCTCTCAGGCACTAGAACAACATAAATCTGTAATTGAATTAGAGGAAATTGCTGAAACAAGCGCTAAAACTACGAGAATCAGACTTATTGCATAAAATAACTGAAAAATATATTGACTTGGAGGGAAGACAGAGACGCCAGAATCTAAGAATTATTGGCGTTCGGGAAGGCAGAGAGGGGGATCGTGACCCCCGTGAATTTGCTGCAGATCTATTGAAGAAAGTTTTAAATCTTGATCAAGCACCTATAAGGGCCTGTCCCACCAGCATGCAACTCTATGCGATGAACGCGATCGAACTAGAAGCGGGGGCCGCGCGGAGGTCTGGTGATCCCCTGTACAGGGCTGTTCCCACCAGCATGCGCCTGCATGCGGCAAGCGCAACCAAACCAGCAGTAGGGGCCGCGCGGAGGTCGGGTGAGTGGCGCCACGCGGCGCAAAGTGAGGCGAACTTGGAGCGAAGTCCAAGGTAAGTTCGCCAGGACAGAGAGGGGCACACAGAGAGGGGCACCGAGGCACACACACACACAGGGCCACGGAGCCACACACATAGAGGGTCATGGAGGCACTTACAAATAGGTTCACGGAGGCACGATGTCCGGGCGGTGTGTAAATGTCGAGGCGACTGCGAGCCGACAAGCCGTTGCCGCGCGGAATTTTTGGACAGTCGGTTTTTCAGAGCCCCGCGCGGTGTCGGGACTAATTCCGCACAATTCCGCACGGCTCCGGCGATCGAAGTGGGACCGGCCCCACGACGCCGGACGGCTCAAGCGACCACGTTAGGTCGCGCTAATCGCATAGAGTTGCATGCTGGTGGGACAGGCCCTTTACTTGCTCGGGCACATAGAGCATTGAGACGCTGCCCAAGGGCGGACACCCCCCCAAGGCAACTGATAGCGAAGGTGCAATATGATCTTGTTTTGGATGATATGATGAAGAAAATCGTTCGCAGCAGAAATCTCGAATTTGAAGGAGACAAGATAAGTATATTTCGAGATTACCCGGTGGAGGTTGCCAAGAAAAGAGCATTGTTTACAGACACAAGAAGAATACTTAAGAATATAAAAAACCTGATATGGACTGATGTACCCCGCAACATTGAGAATCACCTACGACAAGCAAGGATACTTCTTCACCAAGCATACAGAGGCCCTTAAATTTGCAAAGAACATCGAGAACATTGAGAATACCGAGAACATCGAGAGCGAGAGTGACAAAGAGGATTAACACTTAACACTTAATATACACCTGATGATACTGCATATTGTCACTTTACTGTGAAGAAATTGAACTTTAAATTACTATACTCAAGGACTGTCTTGAATTTAGAATGAAATTGAGTAGTTATCTTGTTATTGTTATATATTTTATATTTTAGTACCAATTATTACTAATTACTACTAATCATAATTACTAATTATTATTAATTATAGCTAACTGGATCAACTTAGAATTAGCTAAAAGGATGAATTATAAGTAATGTGTGATTCTGGCAATTTATTATTATTTTTTTTAATGGAGGTTTACTCCTTGATACTTGATACATTTTGACTAATCGTGGACTAATATTTTTGTTATATGAGACTAATATTGTACTTACTCTGAGATTATTAATTATTCCACTACTGGAATATAACCATTGTCTCCCCTCCCCATATGTTTTTTTATTGAAATTGAAGCTTTTCTTTCAAGGAAAGTACGGAGCTAGTAATATATATTTTTTTAATAATTTTTTTTATTAGAAATACATAATAAAAAACATGTTGTTTGTTGTAGTCATACATTATTAATATTGTTTGTATTATCAATTGTATAATAATTGTATTTCTAAATATTTTTTTAAATAGATTGAAAATAATAGAGGGAGAGAAAAGAAACCATAAAATTAAAAGAGAATGAAATAATCAGCTAATTATACCTCATTGGAGATATGTCCGGGGATTATAAAATGTAATTCTTCATCTAATCCTTGATTCGGGGTTCAGTCGGGTTCTCGTGCCGAACCGGTTTGCCCCTTCAAATATTCAATGAATGGAGACCATATTCTAGTAAATAGTTCTTGTTTGTCTATTAAGACAAATCTTAATCTTTCCAAATGTAGGGTCTCCGACATTTCAATAGTCCACATTTTAATTGTGGGGGTTATAGGGCCTTCCCAAAATGTTAATGTTAATTTTTTCCCAGTTATTAAACTATAATCGATAAAGTTTCTTTGGCTTTTTGTAAATATTTGATTTTGTTCTAGTATTCCTAATATTATTAATTTTGAATTGCAGTCCAATAGGATATTGACAACTTCTGAAATTATCTTAAAAATTTCCGTCCAAAAATTATTAACTTTTATACAACTTACAAATGTGTGCGTTAAGTTAGCTTCTGAGTGCTGACATTTTTCACAAATAGGAGATATGCTTGGGAAAATTCTATTTAATTTTGTTTTTGAATAGTGCAATCTATGTAATACTTTAAATTGTATTAGTGTCTAGCATTTAACGAACAGTGATGTAAATGTTGTAAGCTTTCGTCCCATATTTCTGGCATTATTGGTTGGCCTAGTTCATTTTCTCATGATTGCCTATATATTTCCGTCGTGGGTGCATCATTATCTAATAGGATATTATAAATATAAGATATCAATTTTTCTGTGTTAGGGTGTTTATTCAAACATTCATCAAGAATTTCTGTCTTTCTATTTCTATAGTCCTGTGTATTTGATGTATTTGATTTAGCATAGTCTCTAAGTTGTAGGTATCTAAAGTAGTAATTTGAGTGAAGCCCATAAATTTGTTGTAGTTCCTGAAATGAGAGGAATGTACCTTTCCTGTAGAGATGACCCATCTTTGTAATTCCGTGATTTTTCCATTGTAAAAAGCCTTTATCCATCATTGAGGGTTTAAATGTAGGGTTGTTTACAATGGGAATAATTAGTGGTAAATTTTCCAATTTTAGTGTTTTTTTTAATTGTTTCCAAATGCGTATTGCACTATATATTATGGGGTTTTCACTATAGGTTTTTTTGCTTAATTTAGTAATAGCAAATAAGATCGACCCAATTTCAAAATGTGAATAGTCTTCCTTTTCCATTTTTAACCAATCTGGTTGTTGGTCCAGTTCTTCCAACCAAAAAATCATATTTTTAATGTTAACTGCCCAAAAATAGAGCATAACATGTGGTAGGGCCAATTATTTTTGATTTACATAAGTGCTTTTTATTTATTCTGTGGTTCTTATAATCCCAGATAAAATTGGTGACTATAGAGTCAACCTTTTAAAATGGTACAATAATTGCGGGAGAAAAATCATTTTTATTGCATTAATTCTACCAAACATTGAGATAAGAATATTTTATATTGGAAAACATTACCTATGTAATTTGTTCAATAAAGGTGGAAAGTTAAATTTAAATAAAGAAGTATGTCTTTGTTACATAAATTCCAAGATATTTAAATTTTTCATTTACTATTTTAAAAGGATATTGTTGTAATATATGTGGGTTACTTTCCATTATTGGCATGATTTCACTTTTATTCCAATTAATTCTGTATCCTGAAAATGACCCATATTCAGTTATTAAATTTAATAAGTTTGGGATACTAACTTCAGGATTTGTAATGTAAATTAATACATCGTCTGCATATAAGGAAATTTTATTCTCAGTATCTTTTGTGTTATACCCATATATTTCAGGATGGAACCTCACGCTTTCTACTAATGGTTCTATTGCGAGTGCGAATAATAGCGGGGATAACGGACATCCTTGCCTACAGCCTCTAGATAAATTAAATTTAGCTGATAACATTTGATTTGTCGATATTCTAGCTGTTGGGTTAGTATATAAAAGTTTTACCCATGTACTAAACTTCTCGTCCAATTGAACCATTTTCATAACCGAAAATAAATAGGGCCATTCCACCTGGTCGAATGCTTTCTCAGCATCTAACGAAATAATTGCTAGATCTTTGTTTGCACTTCTCTTTTGAGTATATAATATTGAATAATTGTCTCAGGTTATATGAAGAGTAGCGTTTTGGTATAAATCCTGTTTGGTCCGGGTGTATCAATTTATTAATCACTGTGCTTAATCTTTGTGCTAGGATTTTAGTTAATATTTTTTGATCAGTATTTAGGAGAGCTATAGCTCTATATGAACCTGGGTCATCCAGGTCCTTATCTATTTTTGGTATAAGTATTATTATAGATTCATTTAGCGTTTCTGGTAATTTCTGTTGGGTATAGATATGTTCATACAGTGTCTTTAAACACGGAGCAATCAGGTCATAGAATGGTTTATAGAATTCGGAGCCTATGCCATCGGGGCCCGGGGATTTACCGTTTTTTAGAGATCTGATAGACTTCAATTTATTTTACTGTTATTTCAGCGCCTAATAATTCTCTATCTTTCAAATCTAACCCTTTATGTAGGTATGTTACAATACCTACCTTTAGCAGCGCTGCAGTTCTGCTGCTCCCCGTGTGCGCGACTTTGGCGCCTTTCAGAGGGGGGCATGTTTAAAATGCCGATTTTTTTCTAGGCAGTCCAAATCAATCCATGTCGGGCGATTTCATCGCTAAGGAGAAATCGCTCCGACATTTCATTCATAAAGGTATTTTTAAACTACGCTAGATTACTTATTAACTAGAGTAGTTTAAAAATCATCTTCTAAAGCTCTGAATGGTGACAGCGGAACGGACCTAAGGTAGGCGATAAAAGAAGCTACACAGTTTATTTTTACATAAAAACTTGGTTTTCAGGAAGGCTTTAATCATATTTTTATGTTGCGAAAAGGGGACAAAATACAAAATGTATGAACCGGCTGTATTTTTCATACTGACTTCACCACAAACCACAACGTTCTAATCCACCGCATTGCACTAAAACCCACTCGCTAGTTGATTTAAATGGCCATTAATTTACAGGCATTAAACACTAAATTCCTTCAATTTGGCCTATAAATTCATGAAAATGAGATTTAAAAATTATGTTATTTTGTGGATTATTGTGTGAATGTTATTTGGACACTTAGGCAATTTAAAAAAAGTTTATCTTTTCTTAAGAAATGGATAGATGTTTAGATCTACTCATTGAATTTTGTAATTAGCTACAATTATATAACTAACTAATTATATGCTTTAATTTCAGGCCATCCAAGTAAGATTGTTTCATATTTGTTTCAGAATGCTTCAATCTATAATAACTGAAAATTTCATTGAGTTCTCTTAATATTTAAGAAAGCTATGGGCTTTTAAGTGTTCAAGATCACAGCTTTTGAGTTTAGTCAATTGAAAGGCAATGGGATACAAGATGCTAATTTCCGAGTATGAAAATGGTCATAACTTTCTTAAAACTGAAGATATGAAAGTGAATTAGGTGTCAAATTAAACTTCTTTTTATGCTTTATCTGATGGGATAAATTGCATACTTGATTTTGAAAATCTCAAAATTTTGTAACATTGCTACTTTATGATTGCATTTTTGTAGGAATGCTTCTGTTCCTGTCCGGTGATCTATCGTTTTGAAAGAAGCTCTGGATTTTCTGACCATGGGCACGCTTGGCCAGCCTGATGACTCGGTTCAGGTTGGCTCTTGCGGATCTGAGTGCCACCACGTCGCCGGATTTAAACGCGGCATTACGTGCTCTCAGCATTCCACGTACCTCTGTGGTCATCCAGGGTTTCTGGTTGGCCCGTACAGTGATGGTCTTGGTGACACAGACATCCTCTATGCACTTCTCCATGTAAGCAGACACGGACACAGTGTACTCCTCCAGGTTGATGTGTTGACTGACAATTGCAGCCTTCTTGAACATGTCCCAGTCTGTGCATTCAAAACAGTCCTGTAGTGTTGTCATAGCTCACTCTGGCCAGACCCTGACCTGCTTCACAGTAGGTTTTTCTCTGGTAAGCAGGGGCCTGTATGCAGGAATTAGCATCACAGAGATATGGTCTGAGGAGCCAAGGTGGGGGCAGGAGACTGCCTTGAATGCCTTCTTGATGTTAGTATAGGCTAGATCCAGTGTGTTCATTCCCCTGGTTGCAAAGTCTACATGCTGGTAGTAATGTGGGAGAACAGTCTTCATGTTGGCCTGGTTAAAATCCCCAGCAACAATGAAGACAATGAAGAAAATCCAGAGCTTCTTTCATGACCCCAAGAACACCAGGCGCATGTGGCAGGGAATCAAAACAATCACGGACTATAAGACTGCTCCACCACCCTGTGATGACACCATTGAGTTCCTCAATGAACTCAACAACTATTTTAGACGGTTCGAGGCATTAAATAACACACCTGCAAGCAAAGGTATTCCTCACTGTGATGAACTGGCACTCAGTCTTGACATAGTGGATTTACGGAGGACCCTAAAAGGAGTGAACTCACGAAAGGCGGCAGGCCCTGATAACATGCCAGGGCAGGTGCTCAGGGAATGTGCTGATCAGCTGGCACATGTCCTTACAGACATATTTAACACCTCGCTGAACCAGGCTGTCGTCCCATTATGTTTCAAGACTGCCACCATCATACCAGTGCCAAAAAAATCCAACATACAATGTCTCAATGACTACCGCCCTGTAGCACTCACCCCCATAATGATGAAGTGCTTCAGGGACCATATTACCTCCAGACTCCCCTCCACACTTGACCCATACCAGTTTACTTACAGGCCAAACCGCTCCACAGAGGACGCTATATCCTCCATACTCCATCTGAGCCTGGAACATTTAGAGGAGAAGAACACCTATGTGCGAATGCTGTTCGTGGATTTCAGTTCAGCATTCAACACAATTATCCCACAGCACCTGATAAGCAAACTGGTTCCATTGGGCCTCAGCACCCCCATGTGTAACGGGCTACTGGACTTCCTCACTGACAGACCCCAGTCAGTGAGGGTTGGAAATAACACCTCTAACACCATCTCTCTGAGCACTGGCTCCCCTCAGGGCTGTGTCCCGAGTCCACTGCTGTTTACCCTGATGACCCACGACTGTTGTGCCAGGTTTAGTACAAACCACATAATGAAGTACGCAGATGACACAACAGTGGTGGGCCTCATCAGGGACAACAATGAGCTGGCTTACAGGGAGGAGGTGAAACAACTGGTGGACTGGTGCAATACGAACAACCTGACCCTGAATGTCGAAAAAACAAAGGAGGTCATTGTCGATTTCAGGAAAAACCGGCACAGTCCCATACCACTTCACATCAATGACAGCGATGTGGAGGTGGTTAGTAGCACTAAGTTCCTGGGGGTGCAGATCACTAACAGTCTGACCTGGTCGAATAACATCTCATCAACAGTTAAGAGAGCGCAGCAGCGGTTGCACTTTCTGCGCCGGATGAGAAGAGCTCACCTCCCCCATCCCATCCTCACCACTTTCTACAGGGGCACCACAGAGAGTATTTTGACCAGCTGTATCTCTGTCTGGTTTGGGGACTGTAAAGCCTCTGACTGGAAGTCCGTGCAGAGAGTGGTGAGGACAGCGGAAAAAATCATCGGGACCTCTCTCCCCTCAATCGGATATATTGCGACCAAACGTTGCGTGTCTAAGGCCAGCAGTATTATAAAAGACCCCACACATCTCCATCACGGACTGTTCACTCTGCTGCCCTCGGGCAAAAGATATCGTAGCATAAGGAGCAGAACATCAAGGTTCCACAACATCTTCTTCCCACGAGCCATCAGACTCCTGAATGCCATGTAATGGGCTGTCACCATTGTCTATTTATCCTTTTAATCCATTTTTATCCATGTTAATTATTATTATAATTATTGTGTTGCACAGGGAGCCAAATGCAACGGAATTTCGTTTGGAACTGCATATATCAATGTATTTCTAAATGACAAAGTTTGTTTGACTTTGACTTTGTTTTAGCAGAGTAAAGGTTTTGATAATATTGCAGAAATCTCTCATTAATATCCTTAGATTGTACTAGTGGTTCCCCTGTTTCTGATTTAATCCTATGAATTGTTTTTTTCCCCGTCCAGTTTCCGTAATAGACGAGCCAATAATTTTTGAGGTTTATCACCGAATTCAAAATGTAATTGTTTAGTATATTAGTAAAATTTTACAACTTGGTCTGAATATATTTTATTTAATTTATATTTCAATGCTGCAATTTTATTGTGTTTTATCCTAGTTGGTGCAGCCACATTTTCTATGTCTAATTGTTTTATTTCCCTTTCCAATGCCTGTTGCTTAGCCCGATTCTCTTTATTATGAAATGCTTGTGAGATCATAGCTCCTCGAGTAAATGCTTTAAATGTTTCCCAAAGTAGAGAGGCAGACGTTTCAGGGTTATCATTGATTTCAAAGAACATATTAATCTGTTTAGTGAGATATTCCTGACATAATTTTTCCTTTAAAATTTGTGGACTGAGTCTCCATTGTAACTGTTTCTCCGTCCTTCCATTTAATTTAATCATAAATGTTAAGAGAGCATGGTCCGAGATTATAATATTGTGATATTTCTTGTTATAAGTAAATGGAATAAGCTTGGAGTCCACCAAAAAATAATCTATTCTTGAATATGTTTTATGTACCGATGAATAAAATGAATATTCTAGTCCGGTTGGGTTTTCTATTCTCCAAACATCCTTGATATTACTAGTATCTACATATGCATTTAATAAATCACTGGACTGCGATTTTCTTTTCCATTGTCTTGATGATCTATCTAAATAGGGGTCTAATGTACAATTCAAGTCTCCTCCGATTATTAAATTGTGTTGTATTAATTCTGGGATTGTATTACATATTTTCTTAAAAAACAAGGGACTATCAAAATTTGGTCCATAAACATTAATAAGAGTCAGTTTTTGTGCATATAATTCACCTATTAATACAATATATCTACCATCACTGTCCATTATAGTTGATATATGTTTAAAAGGTATCCCTTTACGGATTAATATTGCAATATTACGGATTGGAAAAAGGCTAACTTTGAAGGAATGCACAATGATTTAAAAGGAGTGAATTGGGACATTTTGTTTTATGGGAAGGATGTAGAAGAGAAATGGAGGACATTTAAAGGGGAAATTGTAAGAGCACAGAATCTTTAAGTCACTGTTTGGTTGAAAGGAAATAGTAAAAATCGGAAAGAGCCATGATTTTCAAGGGAAATTGGACAATTGGTTTGAAAAAAGAGATATCTACAATAATTATAGGAGGCATGGAGTAAATGGCAATAAAGGTGAAAGTAAATCCAAAGGGTTTCTACAGCTACATTAACAGCAAAAGGATAATGAGGGATAAAATTGGACCATTAGAGAGCCAGAATGGACAGCTATCTGCAGAGCCAAAAGAGATGGGGGAGATATTGAACAATTTATTTTCTTCGGTATTCACCAAGGAGAAGGATATTGAACTCTGTGAGGTAAGGGAAAAAAGTAGAGTAGCTATGGAAACTATGAGATTCAAAGAGGAGGAAGTACTGACACTTTTGAAAAATATATAAGTGGATAAGTCTCCAGGTCCTGACAGGATATTCCCTAGGACATTGAGGGAAGTTAGTGTAGAAATAGCAGGGGCTATGACAGAAATATTTCAAATGTCATTAGAAACGGGAATAGTGCCGGAGGATTGGCGTATTGTGCATGTTGTTCCATTGTTTAAAAACGGTTCAAAGAATAAAGCTAGCAATTATAGACCTGTTAGTTTGACGTCAGTGGTGGGCAAATTAATTGAAAGAATACTTAGAGATAATATATGAGCATTTGGATAAACAGGGTCTGATCAACAGTCAACATGGATTTGTGCCTGGAAGGTCATGTTTGACAAACCTTCTTGAATTTTTTGAAGAGGTTACTGGGGAAATTGATGAGGGTAAAGCAGTGGATGTTGTCTATATGGATTTCAGTAAGGCCTTTGACAAGGTTCCCCATGGAAGGTTGGTTAAGAAGGCTCAATCATTGGGTGTTAATGGCGGAGTAGCAAGATGGATTCAACAGTGGCTGAATGTGAGATGCCAGAGAGTAATGGTGGATGGCTGTTTGTCAGGTTGGAAGCCGGTGACCAGTGGGGTGCTTCAGGGATCTGTGTTGGGTCCACTGTTGTTTGTCATGTACATCAATAATCTAGATGATGGGGTGGACAATTGGATAAGTAAGTATGCAGATGATACTAAGATAGGTGGTGCTGTGGATAATGAAGTAGATTTTCAAAGTCCACAGAGAGATTTGGGCCATTTGGAAGAGTGGGCTGAAAGGTGGCAGATGGAGTTTAATGCTGATAAGTGTGAGGTGCTACATCTTGGCAGGAGAAATCAAAATAGGACGTACATGGTAAATGGTAGGGAATTGAGGAATGCTGTGGAACAGAGGGATCTAGGAATAACTGTGCATAGTTCCCTGAAGGTGGAATCACATGTAGATAGGGTGGTAAAGAAAGCTTTTGGTGTGCTGGCCTTTATAAATCAGAGCATTGAATATAGGAGTAGGGAAGTAATGTTAAAATTGTGCAAGGCCAATTCTGGAGTATGGTGTACAATTTTGGTCGCCTAATTATAGGAAGGATGTCAACAAAATAGAGAGAGTACAGAGGAGATTTACTAGCATGTTGCCTGGGTTACAGCAACTAAGTTACAGAGAAAGGTTGAACAAGTTAGGTATTTATTCTTTGGAGCGCAGAAGGTTAAGGGGGGGACTTGATTGAGGTCTTTAAAATGATGAAAGGGATAGACAGAGTTGACGTGGATAAACTTTTCCCATTGAGGATATGGAAGATTCAAACAAGAGGACATGACATGAGAATTAAGGGACAGAAGTTTAGAGGTACCATGAGGGGGAACTTCTTTACTCAGAGTGGTGGCTGTGTGGAATGATCTTCCAGCTGAAGTGGTGGAGACAGGATCGATTGTAACATTTAAAAGTACAGTGGATAGGTATATGGACGGGAAGGGAATTGAGGGGTATGGTCTGAGTGCAGGTAGATGGAACTAGGGGAAAATAAATGGTCGGCACGGACTGGAAGGGCCAAGAAGGCCTGTTTCCGTGCTCTAATTGTTATATAATAATACTTGGAATATCAGAACAAAGTTTAACACTTACAACAATCCAAAGAAATTTCCTAGATTACAGTATAACAATCGGGAAGAAAATAATATTACAATTTTGTTAAAGGCCCTATAATCCCCACAATTAAAATGTGGATTATGGAAATGTCGGAGACCCTACACCTGGAAAGAATCAGATTTGCCTTGATGGAGAAACAAGAACTCTTTGTTAGAAATATGGTCTTCTTTCATCGATTACTTAAAAGGGTAGATTGGTTTGGCAGGGGAACCTAACTGAAACTTGGACTCAGGATCAGATGAAAAGTTATACTCTATATTCCTTGATCTTATCTCCAATGATATATTAATGATAAATGATTCCATCCCTTATGATTTTTTTTTGTTGAGTTTTTCTCCTTTTCATCTCTTTCTTTTTTTATTACTCTTTATCTATAAAAAAAAAACTATTAGAGGCAGAATGATTCAATTGATAATATTAATAACGTATGATTGATGTACACAAAATACTTCTACCATAATATGTGTTTGCCAATTTATTGCTTATCTCTAATAAAATATTTATATAGATATATAAATTTTAAAAATGGATTGCTAAAACGCATCACTCTTCATTCTCACATTAATCTAGAGGGGTTGCAATATTAATCCGTAATGGTATACCATTTAAACATATATCAACTATAGAAGATATTGACGGCAGATATATTGTATTAGTAGGTGAGTTATACTAAAAAAAAGTGACTCTTCTTAAAAGTGACTCATGTATATGGACCATTGTTTTATAAGAGAATATTCAATACTATCCCGGAATGCACACAATAACTTAATTGGTGGAGATTTAAGTTGTACACTAGATTCTTATTTACACAGATCATCAACTCAAAGAAAATTAAAATCTCAGTCACGTGAATTTCTAAACTCATATATTAATACTACCACCATCAAGGATGTCTGGAGAATTGAAAATCCATCCGGACGAGAATATTCATTTTATTCACCGGTGCATAAAACTTATTCAAGGATAGACTATTTCTCAGTAGATTCTAAACTTATTCCATTCACCTACAACTCGCAATATCATATTATAATCTCGGACCATGCTCCACTAACATTTATGATTCAACTAAACGGAATGGCCGAGAAACAAACACAATGGAGACTTAAACCCCAAATCTTAAATGGGTATGTTATGAATACCTTGTAAAAGGGTAACACCCTATTAAAGGGTATCTCATGAATACCTTGTAAAACAGATTAATATGTTTTTCGAGGCTAATGACCATCCTGGAACTTCTGCTTCCCTTCTTTGGGAAACATTTAAAGCATTTGTACGAGGAGCATTAATCTCGTGGAAGTGGTGGCGGCAGGTTCGTTGGTATCATTAAAAAATAAATTGGATAGGCATATGGATCAGAAGGGTATGGAGGGTTATGGTATGAGTGCAGGCAGGTGGGACCAAGGGAAAAAAGTTGTTCGGCTCGGACTTGAAGGACCGAGATGGCCTGTTTCCGTGCTGTAATTGTTATATGGTTATATGGTTAATTCTCCTTAATATAATTATGGCCACAATTATATAACAAACAGCAGTAACTATGAATTCAAACAGGAAAGATATTTCAAATAAAGTGTAAATATCTTAGACACAAAATGCTGCAGTAACTCAGCGGGGCAGGCAGCATTTCTGGAGATATTTTACATATCAGCGATTCTCTCTCCCCCCCCCCCCCCAAAAAAAAATTGCAAATAGTGAACAAAAAATATATACTACTGTGAACAATGAACAAAGGAAAGGCTCCAAGAATGGCTTAAAAATATAAAACACCAGGTATCAGTCAAAGAGGTCAGTTGTATGTGATGGCTGGTAGGGTGGACGGCAAGGACAAGGGGGACTCTGTCCTTGTTACGAGTAGAGGGATGGGGAGTGAGAGCTGAGCTGCTGGATATGGAGGAGACCCTGGTGAGAGCCTCATCTATGGTAGAAGAGGGGAACCCACGTTCCCCAAAGAATGAGGACATCTCCGATGCCCTGGTTTGGAACACCTCATCCTGGGTGCAGATGTGGCGTAGACAGAGTAATTGCAAGAAAGGGATAGAGTCCTTACAGGAATCAGGGTAGGAAGAAGTGTAGTCCAGATAGCCAGTGGGTTTGTAGTAATGTCAGCCAGTAGTCTGTTACATGCGATGGAGATGGTGAGGTCTAGAGTAAAGAGGTCATGTCACAATAGAGAAATGATTGGAGGAACAAACTTAGGTTGTCACAAATATAACCAAAATTAATTAAATTTGAAGAGTATACGAATCCGGGCAGGCCAGCTAATAGACCTGAAAATTGTTCAAACATATTTACTGACAAATTATTTTTGACATTATTTCTTTCTTTGTAACTAGTACATACATAAAGGCACAGATTTATCCGGGATGCCAAAAAGCAAAGTTTGCATATTATTGGACATGTCAATTATAACAAATTTGATTCCCATCATAAATTTACAATTACATACAGCACTGTAGAATTACTACCAATTGCTTGACAAATACATGTATTATTGTTTTCCAATGGGAAGTTACAAAAGGAAATTAAACTGACAGTCCTTTCATTTGTATCATTTAAAAACAGTGTTTTAATCAATCACCATTATGTCCATATTTTAAACTTAACCAAACACAAATAGGTTGGTTGTCAGTAAGACACAAAGTAAAGAAAGACACTTTATTGTAATCTTGACGACTCAATGATCACACAAAGAATGTACAATGCATGTTTACAACTATGATTTTCTGAAACTTTAATACTGTGCAAAAACAATATAACAGTTTATTTTTGTAAATCACACTTTGGGATCAAATGAAATCAGACAAACTTTAGAACAATTTATCCAGATAATCCATACAAAATAAGAATGAACAACATAAGGACTGGTTACAGAATTTGTGAGAACAGACAAAAATCTTGTAGTACAGAGTTATTAGAAGTTTCCAAAATGCTTCAAAATGAACCTATCACATTGAGCAGAACGTTAAATTATTGTACAATTATAATAAACAATGCCCAAAATAAACAAAAATAAAAGATTAATACTGCATTGGATTCCTCTGTTTACTGTTTATACTGTATTATAAGTGAGCTGGAATTTCAAAAGTACTCTGCTAATTATGAAGTATCCCAAAGCAGCATACAAAAAGAAACTACCAATGTACAGTCATGATATGCTGGGTTCACTCACACTACCAATTATCTGGCTCGAGTACTAATTGGAACGTATAACGAAAACAAATTTGTTGAAAAAATATGACTGCATATAGCAGTTTGCTGCTCAGAAAAGCAACTCTGCAATATTCCAAGGGAACTCTGAGGCAGCTCTACCAAACTGCATTAACACTATTAACATCTAGTCAGATTACATTCTACAATGATTGAGGAAAGTGCAAGTATACGAACTAATCTTGCAAAAGTGTAATGGCGATATTTTGCCACAGAATAGTAAGGAGAATGTTTTTGGTCTGACTTTGTGGTAGCCCAGCACCACAGATTTCTTGTAACATTGCTGTGATGCAATATAAAACTGAACATTTCCCATCATTAAAAACCTTTTAAACAGTGGTTGAAAAGTAGAAACATGTAAAATATGATACAATGAAATGCATTGGCAAAAATGTCTTTCCAATTGTAATGCTTAAGAACACTATTCTTGAAAATGTTTAATATAAATTTACATTTTAGAAGTTAGCTGGAACAAGCTTTATTAAACAAATCTTGACTAATAACAGGAAATGTATAGTGGATGCAACAGTGCATTTTTTGAATGTCACATCATTGCAAACGGGCCCTATCAGAATAACAAATAATTAATAGTATAAAGTAAAATCAAGTACTGAAAAGTATTTTTGAAATATACTTATATTCAGACTAAGTTAATTGGATTTAATTTATTCACGGGTCTGCATGACGGCTGAAATGTATATGAGACCTGTGCAGGAATTTATCTTAAACAAATATGATCCAATGGGACCAATCAGGTGAAAGCAAAACAAATACGATAGGCAAATATGACAATCCATGGTCATTCTAAACATGTTGATGCAATAGCATTAGTGTAACATTATTTTAACTTTCTGCACTAGGATTGAGGAAATTCACATACAAATGATTTACACTGTTGAGGCATGCTTGAATTACTCAATTTGTCAAATAAAAAAGCAAATTTCCTGTGTTGGGTTTAAATTTACATTCAAAGTGTTATGTACACAGAGCCAAGGATCATCTTGAGCAAGTGACAAATGTGCCTGACTGATGGCTTGATGGGTAACATTTTTTTTAACTTTGACACATAAAGGAGTTAAACGACAGCAAAATAGTCAAAGATACACATTTTCCTCATGCCTTATCAACATCTGCATGTACCATCTTCCCACCCCCCCCCCCCCCCCCCCGAGTGTTTTTAAACAGATTTTACTTTCCAGCAATTACTCAGGAGAAATTGAAGAAATAGTCAAGTTCTGGTTTTAGCTTAATCAAATTCTGACCTATATACCAAAACTGAAAACTTGTAGGGATAGCAAGAACAAACGTTCCTGCAATTTAAAGGTCAGTTGTTAAAAGTAGCAGCAGACCAAAAGGCATTTGAGTAGTCTTGGGAGACTAACTCAACAGTGTAGCGTTTGATACCATGCTAAATAATTCACGGTAAATTTCCTGAGTAGACCAGTTTGCACCACCAATTTAAATGACATTTTAGTGCAAACAACGTGTTAATGTTATTTAAAGAAATAAAGTAACACTTACATAATTACCACTTATAAATCTATTTTTAAAAGCACCTGACACTGTTGACTTTCGCAGTCTTTCCTAATATGAAAATTATGTCAGAACCTGAAATAAAAGACATCTGTAATAATCTAAATTAAAGTTCGAGCATTGCCAGGATCGACCACTTTTTTTTCTATTACAAAGAGGCATAGTTAAAAAATTGTTGCCATTTATGATCACTGCCTGAATTACATATAAACTATCGCCAATATGCATTACATAAATCTAATCCTTTAGATCTGCATAGACTAATTATTCTCGCTTTTCTTTCAAAGGTAACAAAGATTCCAAAGTTTATTCAATGTAGGACTGGACTATTTAATAGTCCTAAATCTGGTTACCGGTATCTGCAAGTGGGTCAGCAGTTGTAGCAAATCATTTTTCCTCCCCTTAGAAAACATTTAAACCACACAATCTTTAACAGTACAAACTTAATATATTTATGGTAGTGTTTACACCACTGACAAACAATTTTTCAAAATATTAATTGAAAATTGTTCGTTCCCTTTGCAATCATAAAACCTCAAATTCTGCAAGCTTGCTGGTATTGTAAAAGTCCAACTTGCTTAATAGTAGTTTATATCCACAGGTCTCATAGCATTAAGAGATTAACCAATACTCTACAGATGACATTCATCCAATGTGCTTTTTACAGATGTGCTTCCAACAGTTCTGTCAAACTCGGCTAATTAACCTTCAATGAAATATTACCAATTGGCTTTGACAGCTTTAATGTCAGTGACCAGATTCTGTGCCAGGCAAATTCCAAATATCTGAAACAGAAACCAAATAGACTCATGAAATTTAAAGGCATTTGTAATTCTATTAAGACAAAGAAACCAACGTACAGTGATGTAGGCAAACAGTACTGTGATGTTTACGCAAGACAGGCATCATCTCAGGAGAGAAGGAATAGGTGACGTTTTGGGCCAAGAACCTTCTTCAGACTCCGAAGAATTGCAATTAGCGATCAGACTCTGAAAAGGTTCTCGACCCAAAACATCACCCATTCCATCGCTCCAGAAATGCTGCTTGCCCCAGATTTTGTAACTATCTTCGGTGTAAATCAGCATTTGCAGCTCCTTCCAACACATACTATGATGTGCAAATATATCCTGATTCATATACAGCAAGACTGATAAAACAATGCGGAAAACACGCTCACTATGTCAAAATTAGAAGCTGTCCCTCGCCTGCAATACTTCATAACCAGTTCTGTTTTACATTTATCTTTCTTGGATTTGGTATTTTCTCGATAAATTGCTTACCTGCAATAAAGCAATAGCGATGAAGATTCCAGCTACCACAATCAAGTTTTCCTGCAACCATTTTTCAAACTGCCCAACGCATCCTTTGGTATAAATATAATCTTGTTGATCTATTTCCTAAAACAATAAAGATTTTTACAATATACCACAAGGTCAACTGCCATTCGGTAACAGTCCATTTGATAGGTAACTAGAATAGGATTAAAGAGAATTACTTAATGGATACATTTGCTTAATTTTTAACAGTTAACCAGCGGGCATAGAACACACTAGAAAATACTGTAAAACAGTGCATTATTTTGAACAAAATCCACTCCCACATATAACGATCATCAACTAATAAATCTTTAGTCTACTGACTATACTGGTCATTTGATACCATGGCAACAGTACGAAAAAGTGTGATGTTCTGTATAAAACCTCAAATAGCTAACATTTTAGATATTTTATTAATCAAAAATGTGCAAATTTTGCAATTAACATTTTTGTTTTATACATTCCATGTCTGCTGTATCTGGGTTTTGTAAATTTCCTGCTAGAGATTCTCACAGCATACTCCCACAATGAAACTGAACTGAGTGGGGTGGAAAGAAAAAAAGCCAGGAACCAATAAACAGAACAGACTTTCATGTTATCTTTAGGAGTTTCCAGTACCTTAAATGTCATTGTATTTTTCCCCATTGTGAATTGTTGATGTAACTTAAAAGCATGATTGAAGAATATATTTGTGGACCGTAACTTAGCAAATGCACCCCAGGATTACATCTAATGCTGATGAATAAGCCATTTGCTTCCAGAAAGTAATTATTAATTGATTTTTCTCTAAATTTATAGTATTTTAATGTCCTGATATTTATTGCTCTTTTCTCTCGTGACCTAACTACAATTTATAGTGTGCGTGACAGTAGGCAAAATACATTAAATTATAGTAAACCATGTTGACTCTGGAGCATGTCTGCCATTCACCTTGTAAAATTAGGATAAAAAATACAATGTAAATAGGGGAATTTATTCCTTAACATTGCTCAACATTGATAAGCAAGATAAACCAATTAAAGAAATGTTGCTGAGAATTTGACACGTTTTGAACAAGGCAGGAAACTGCAGAGTCAAGAACAATTCAAATAAAGGAGTGATTGGATCACTGACACAGTAGCTACAAGGTTCAAGGCTGAACCATGATATAATTTTAGCAAATTAGAAACATAGAAAATAGGTGTAGGAGTAGGTCATTCCGTCCTTCGACTCAGCACCGCCATTCAAAATGATTATGGCTGATCATCCAAAATCAATACCCCGCCCTGCTTTTACCCCATATCCCTTGATTCTGTTAGCCCTAAAAGCTAAATCTAACTCTCTTTTGAAAACATTAATTGGCCTCCACTGCCTTTTTGTGGCAGAGAATTCCACATGCACAACTCTAGATGAAAACAAATGTCCTCACCTTAGATCTAAATGGCCTACCCCTTATTCTTAAACTGTGACCCCTGGTTCTGGACTCCCCCAACATGGGGAACATTTTACCTGCATCTAGCCTGTCCAACCCCTTAAGAATTTTCTACGTTTCTATAAGATCCCCTCTCATCCTAATTTCCAGTGAATACAAGCCCAGTCGACCCATTCTTTCATCATATGTCAGTGCCGCCATCCTGGGAATTAACCTGGTGAACCTACGCTGCACTCCCTCAATAACAAGAATGTCCTTCCTCAAATCCTCTCGCAATGAAGGCCAACATGCCATTAGCTTTCTTCGTTTCCTGCTGTACCTGCATGCTTATTTTCAGTGACTGATGTACAAGCATACCCAGGTATTGCACTGCCAGCTTTTCCTAATCTGACACCATTCAGATAATCTGCCTTCCTGTTCTTGCCACCAAAGTGGATAACCTCAATTTATTCACCTTATACTGCAATTGCCATTCATCTGCCCCTTCACCCAACCTATCCAAATCACCCTGCAGCCTCAGAGCACCCTCCTCGCAGCTCACTCTGCCAGCCAGCTTTGTGTCATCCGCAAACTTGAAAATGTTACATTTAATTCCCTTGTCTAAATTGTTAATATACATTGTATGCCTAATATTAGGAATGCCTAATCCGGGAGAGAAGGCAGCTCAAGAAGCAGTGGAGGAAGGCTTCTGATAGTGAGGAGGGCATTAAACATTCTCCAGTGAAACATCAAAAGCCGTTTAGCAACCCTGAGATGAGCAGAGTACCTGCGTAAATAATGAAAAAAGAAAGAACGAACGAGATCACGCTTCTTCAAGGACCCTTAAAAGTTCGTAAAATCACTTTTCATCAAAGAAAAGGGAGGAAACCTGAAAACATCAAAGCAGGAGCTGGACGAGCATCTGGAAAGAATACATACGGATGACAAGAGACACCACAAGACAGCTATTTCATCGGATATTCCACCAATTGAACAACCAGAGTACCAGATGGACATTAGTCCTCCAAAGTGGAGGGAGGTGGAACAAACAGTAAAGCGGGTAAGAGCATCTTCAGCCCCAGGGCCAGAATGAAATTCAAGCCATCCAAATCAAGAATCATTTCTATAATCAAAGACAAACTGACAGATCAAAGATTCTTCATTGATCAAGAACCTATTCCAACTGTGTCAGAGAAGCCAATCAAAAGTCTGGGAAGATGGTATAACTCTAAACTGAAGGACACTGATCAGGCTAACGAGTTTAGGCAAGAAGTCATCAAAGGTCTGACGAACATCGACTGATCTATGCTGCCTGGAAAGCTGAAAATCTGGTGCTTTTAGTTTGAGTTACTACCTCGCCTTATGTGGCCACTAACCATGTATGACATTACCCTCACAAGAGTTGAGAAGATGGAAAGATCAGCTCTTTCGTGAGAAAGTGGTTAGGTGTTCCTCGGTGCCTGAGGAGTGTAGGCCTGTACAGTCAGGGGGTACTCCAGCTGCCTCTCTCTAGCCTCACAGAGGAGTTCAAGTGCACTAAAGTCAGACTAGAGATGACCTTGGCAGAATCAAGGGACATTGTCATCCGAGCTGCTGCTCCAACCCTGGAAACAGGAAAGAAGTGGACGCCTAAGAATGCGACAAAGCAGGCAAAATCTGCTCTCCACCAAGGCGACATGATAGGGCAAATCCAACACGGAAGAAGTGGCTTGGGGCTTGGCGGAAAGCGACCTTGCTGGAATAAGGCATCATCACTAGAGCGCCGGAAATTGCTCGTGGCCGAAGTAAGCCGACAGGAGTTGTCAAGTAGGCATGCCAAGGCTGTGTCGCAAGCTAAACAGGGCCAGTGGATGGGATGGGAGAGCGTGGAAAAGAGTTTAGATCAGCTGGAAGGACATGTGGGAGATGGAGGCGAGCAGGATAGGTTTCCTCATTCAGACAGCCTATGATGTCCTTCCTAGCCCAACCAATGGCTGGGCGAAGATCCATCATGCCCCGTGTTCAACACCAGCCACGCTTAAGCACATCCTTACGCGGTGTAAAGTAAGCCTCTTCCAAGGATGGTACACCTGGAGACATAATCAAGTGCTCAAATGCCTGGCAGCGCTCTGGAAAGCAGGAGAACAACCAACAATGCCCTGCTGCCTAGAACAGTCAATTGCCTTTGTTATAAAGGGGGAACAAAGGCAATGGAAAATTCCACGAAGGACCAGGTATGGACAGCTGGAGGCAGCCCGGGATTGGCAGATGCTGGTGGATGTGGGCCAACGGCTTACAGTTCCATCAGAGATAGCCATCAACAACTTGAGGCCTGATCTTTTGGGTCTCTGGAACTCTCTGCCACAGAGGGTAGTTGAGGCCAGTTCATTGACTATATTTAAGAGGGAGTTAGATGTGGCTCTTGTGGCTAAGGGGATCAGAGGGTATGAGGAGAAGGCAGGTACGGGATACTGAGTTGGATGATCAGCCATGATCATATTGAATGGCGGTGCAGGCTCGAAGGGCCGAATGGCCTACTCCTGCACCTAATTTCTATGTTTCTATCTTGTTCTCTGGTCGAGCTCTCAGCGCATGGTGTATCTTGTGGAGCTCACAATCCCTTGGGAGGATGCTGTGCAGGAAGCCTTCGAAACGTACTATGTTCACTCAATGGTAAAAGCGTAGTAAGTTCACTCAATGGTAAAAAAAATAATTTATACAGTTGATAGAGATCCAAATGTGTAGCATCTGGAGACATCTGGAATTATTAAAACATGTTTTCAAGAAGGGTCTCATCTGACATTTTTCCAGTAAAGGAAAGAAAAATGATCCAATTGTGCAATTTCACAGAGCGACACAAGACACGACCTAGGATAATAATCGTCATTGGCTCTGTTTAATATCTAACGTGAAAGGCAATCACTTGACAGTGCTGGACTAATCAGTGCTGCAGGAGAGCATTAGGCTAGAATATAATGGTCAACTGATGTATTCAAGAGAGTCAGATATAGCTCATAGGGCTAACGCAATCAAGGAATATGGGGAAAAGGCAGGAACAGGGTACTGATTCTGGATGATCAGCCATGATCATATTGAATGGCAGTGCTGGCTCGAAGGGCCGAATGGCCTACTCCTGCACCTACTTTCAATGTTTCTATGCTTCTAACTCGTTAGCTCTCCATTGCACTCGAACATCTCGATTGCACTCGGCCATCAGGCTATTAAACCTGGCTCGGAACTCTAATCATTAATATCCCTCCATCTGTTATTTGAACTTTATTAATTTATTAAGTCATGGGTGTATTTATGTATAGAATTGTAGTCAATGCCTTCTATGTCCTGTTGTGCTATGCAAAGAAAGATTTTCATTGTCCTGTCAGGGACACATGACAATAAACTCTTTTGACTTTGACTTGACTTTGACATCTTACTGAAATGCAAGAGACATTGCTGACATAAGTTCATTCTTTTAAAATGTCATTCCATATTGGATTAATGATGCAGAGTATCATTAATTTCATATGAAGTCTTGCACTGAGGCAGAAACAATGTTTTGGATCATAGTCATTTGGAGCACCTCTTCTGCAGCTGTGCATGCAATTCCAGGGGTTTATCAAAATTTCCAGTTTATACACCCCACAATAATTCAATGTAATTTCTACTTGCATGTATGCGTGATACAACAGACCAGTGATATCAGTCATAACTGTCATGTGATGGCCCAGCCAGAAAATGACTACAGGTTTCAGATTAAAAGCAATGTGATATATTTTTTGAAACTATAATCTAATCTCTGCCGAATGACATTGGATGAGCAAATTAAAGATTATTCATTTATCTGTTTGTATACAAGGAAAACAAAAAGGGCATTGCCACAATTCAGGATTTTAAGTCAAAGTTTAAACAATTATTTTACGAATAAAGTACAACAAAAAATTCCATTGATTGGTAATACAGTAAAACATATTTAGCTCACTACATTATAATCCCTTTATATTATTAGAAAGCTAGAAAGTTTTCATTTGATTTAATCCTAATCTTTTAATAATGCTAAAGAAACTGCCAATAGAATGAACATTGAATATGCTTCCTAGGTTATCTAATTGATGCATATTGCACCAAGCAGTCTTGGCTGTGAGCTAAAACAATATAGAAATCTGTTTCTTCAAACAGCAAGAAATGTTTACTCAGTCAGATTAGAAAGAGCAAATTGTAACATTTCCCCCTTCGTTCGATAAGGAATGAATTATTTAAGCTTACCATTTTCAACCTGACATCATATCCACACTGTGTGTTAATGACATCCTCCTGCAAAAAAAAAAAAAACAATGTTTCATAATCAATGTAAATCATTCAGCTAGGATATCTTGAAATTTACTTGTTTGGTGCATTTATTCAAAATGGTAGCAGTTAGTCCACAATACAATTACAGTAGCCCAAACCATGCCCACCAGAGTGTTGAATTGAGATTGCATTAGAAGGCATTAATCACAAAAAAAACAAAGCTGGAATTTCTAGTTCTAACTCGTATGTTATGCCAAAATATACTGTAATCTTTGTTTGCCAGATATGCCAGAATTTAATGACAAAATTATTTACATTGGACATTTATTAAAACAGTATATAATGGAACAAATGCAATTAATTGTAAGTAATCTGATCTTCAATAAAGGTCTGCAATACATTAAAAAAGTGCTTTTAAAATATCCTGGTACTTCAGTGTTATGACCGAGATCCATTTATGATTAAATTTCAGAAGTACTACAAGGTTGATGAAAATTCCACTTTCATGCTTGGGGTTGGTGAGGTAAGAAAAGGGCCCAAGTGAACATACAGGATCCTGCCAGAGGATATTTAGATTTTGCTTAAAAGAATAAAGATCAGGTAGTATTTGTGTATTCAGAAACTTTGAAAACCATCTGATTTGTTGATTACCCAAACACACTTTACATTACTATTTCATCACAAGAAAGAAATATTCCTAACACAAATCATGCTTGGTGGTAAATCAAGCAAATCAAGAATTTCTGACATTACCACAACAAAATTCAGACTGCATCAAGACACAAAAAGACTCTAGGAAAATTGAAAAATTTCAAATATGCGGAAAACTTCTCCTTAAGATTTGATGGTGATCAATAAAGCTTAAAAAATTCACTAATTTCACATTTTGTTCCTGAATGGAGCAATTTGAACTCAATCTTGACAACATGAAATAAAAACTGCATGTCGCCCCTCATGTTATCTGCAGCAGTGATTTACGTTTTTGCAGTAAAACACTACAACTGGGACAAGGCTAAACATATTAACTGGCTAATGCAGATAAAATACATATATTATTCCAGAATTTTTATATCCGCAACTTTTACAGATATATTACAAAAAGCTGGAAGAGAAAGGTGGAAGAGTAACAACTTTTACAAGAGGTGAAATAAGTACAGATGCAAGAAATGATCGAGTCATAGAAGAGGTTGAGTCCATTTGGCTAAAAGTTAATGCTTTTTGGAGTAATGTATAGACTCAAAAACTGTAACCATTGTGCAGGAAAGCATATAACTCAACAAATAATAGAGGCACATACAAAGGGTAGTGTAGATTTGCTATTGCATGCTAGCCAATCGTAGTGTTTGTTAGTAGTAGCTCCGCCTAGTACGTGCTTTATAATATCAAGAGCTCACATACGCCAGTCAGTAGATGTAGCAGCTCGGAGCTGTAACATCCTGCAGATCCTATGCTGTAAGTGATTTAATAAATATGTGGTGTATCTTAATGTGTGTTCAGGTCACATCATTACATGGTGTCAGACAGTGAGTCTTACCCACTCCGTTTAAGTTTATCAGACTTTATTTTCTTTTGAATAGTTTGTGTCTTTACTATCTCCGTTATGGCTAATTCATGTCGCCGCCCGAGCCCTTTGATCTTTGATTCAGACATTGCGGAACGATAGCATCTTTTCGAACGTGACTACACTCTTTATTCTCGCATCATTCGTCAGAATAACCCCCCAGAAGTGCGTGCATCTGTTCTGCTCAATCTTGCGGGACCCAAGGCAATGAATCGTGCCTACAACTTCAGCTTTGCTCCTGCTGTTTTGGATGACAACGGCCAGGTCCGTGTGCCAGCAGAAACTATTGATGACCCTGCAGTTTTGCTAAGAAAGTTCAGAGAACTGTGTGATATGCCTTCAAACCATATTATTGAAAGTACCAAGTTCTATGCTCGTTTACAGCAGGTCGATGAACCTATTGAACAATTTATCAGCGGCTTGAAGCACATAGCTGCACGCTGTCCATTTCGTGATTTAAGTGATGAGTTAGTACGAGATAAACTGGTAGGTGGAATGCTTGATAGCAAGCTGAGAGCTGAGCTTCTCCGAAACACTGAATTGACCCTTCACCAAGCAGAACATGTTTGCCGTATTTCAGACATAACGTCTCCCCACACGGACCCAGTGCCTTTAAGTCCCCGGCAGCGTCATAGCGTTAATCATACAGACTTCTCCTACCGGGTCTGCTGCTCGCTGTCAGAATTGTAATTATTTTCATGCAAAGGGTCGTCAGTTTTGCATTGCCTATGGAAAAACCTGCCATTTCTGTAAGAAATTGAACCACTTTGCACAATGCTGTCATTCCCGTGTAACTCATAATGCTTCAAGGACAAGCCTGCACTTGCTTCAGCTGGTGTTCGCTGATACTGACTCCAAAGTGCCTGAGTTGTCGTCCCCCGCTTCATTCTCAGATAGAGTTGATAACAGTTCTGCCATCCACTCCCTCCTCCCTACATCTAACGAGCTACTTGACCCTGAAGTGACTATGTTCGTGAATAACAGGCCTCTTCTCACAAAAGTGAACGTCATATCATTAAGGAAGTTCAAAAAAATTTGCAATGCTGAACGTATTGATAAGGCCTCTGCAACGCTTTGGGCTTACAGGAGAGAGGTTCTGCACCCACTCAGAAAAGCTGATTTAAAGTGCACTGTAGATGAACAGACCCGCACCTTACAGTTTTACATTGTTAAAGCTAATTCAGAGACTTTGCTCGGTAACAATGCATGCCACGATCTAGGCCAGGTCTACTTTGGATGCTCTGTCCACAAACTCTGCCTCACTGATGAGCCCACTCAACAGCTACTCTCCCAATATAAAGACCTGTTTAATGATGAACTTGGCAAGTTGCCTGTCAAATATCACATTACTGTTGATCCTAAAGTCACACCCGTGGTCCGAGCGCCACATAATGTCCCACATGCCGTATGTGACAGAATACATGCTGAACTCAAACGCATGGTCTCAATGGGTGTTATCGTCGAGGGAACCGACCCGTCCGACTGGGTCAGTTGCAACCAAGAAAAACGAGGAGATTCATATCTGCATCAACCCCAGAGATCTTAAATCTGCAATCAAGCGCCCACATTACCCAATACGAACCACAGAGAATGTCGATGCACAGATTGGTAACGCAGCAGTATTCTGGGTCCTGGATGCCAAAAGCTCCTTATGGCAGATTCCACTAGACCCAGACTCGTGCAACCTCGCTACCTTCGGTACACCCTTTGGCCGCTTCAAATTTCTAAGAATGCCTTTCGGCATCAACTTCGCCAGCGAAGTCTTCCAGCGCACTATGGAACAATTGTTTGCAGAGTACCCGTGCGCCATAATTGTTGATGATATTCTCGTCTACCGTCTCGATTTGGCTGAACATGACGCCAATCTGAAGAGAGTACTTGACTGTTCCAAAGACATCCAGCTTAAACTCAATCCACTAAAGTGCAGGTCTGAAGTCACTTACGTCGGACATGTTTTTACCAGCGATGGTCTCAGACCAAATCCGCTGATGACCACAGTTATCAACGAACTGCCGGTTCCTACTGATGTTGTGAGTTTACAATGATTCCTCGGTACAGTTAACTACTTGGGGAAATTTATTCCCAATCTCAGCGACATGTCGTCCCCCCCTGCGCGAACTGACACACAAGGACGCGGCATGGTCTTGGTACCCGTATTTCGATCTAGGGTTACCGGTAACGCTCACCTGCGATGCATCCCAGTACGGGTTAGGTGCAGCGTGCCTGCAGGCCACTATTGACGGCGATTTCAAGCCCATGTCATATGCATCCTGTACGCTAACACGGAACAGCGCTACGCCCATATCGAAAAGGAATTGCTAGCAGTAGTTTTCGCCTGCACTAAATTCAAGGACTTTATCTTTGGTAAAACTGTGACCATCAGCCGCTGGTCACCATTTTAAACAAACTGATCCACGCTGCCCCAGCACGACTACAGAGAATAATGATGCAACTGCAGCGATTTGATTTCAACATCGTCTACAAGAAAGGTAAAGACATGTACATAGCAGACACACTATCCAGAGCCCCGCGCAGAACCAACGAACAACAACTCTCCGAACAGGACAAATTCTCAGTCATGGAGGTCTCGTTTGTGCCAACTGATCAATTAAACAGCCTAGCTGAACACACGGCTGTTGAAGAGACTTTACAATTGCTGTCTACAGTCATCCGGCGTGGTTGGCCCGACAAACAGTCCAACACCCCGCTCGAAATATGCCCCTACTTCCTGGTTCACGACGAACTAGTGCTACAGGACGGAATCATAGTCAAGGGCCACAAGGCAGTGGTTCCAGCTGCCCTCCGGGACGAATACTATAACGACATCCACAGGGGCCACCCCAGTATGGAGGCAACCCTCCAAAGGACTCAAAGCATGTTTTATTGGCCCGGTATGACCAAATACATACGCGAAAGAACCAAAACGTGCGCTGTCTGCAAAAGCCTGTCACCACATCAGCAGAAGCAGCCCTTACTGCCGCAACCAGTTCCTCATCTCCCATGGTCCTCGCTAGCCACCGACATCTTCGAGTGGCACGGGAAACATTATCTGGTTCTTGTTGACTCTTACTTGGGCTGGTTCAAAATAGACCTGCTGCAAACCATTTCTTCGGAGGCATTGATTGAGAAGCTGCAACGACACCCCTCCGTGCATGGCTCTCCTGCTCGTATTCAGTTTAACAATGGCAGACAGTTCACCAGCCAAGCCTTTAAAAACGTTGCCAAATGATGGGACTTTCAACACGTTACCAGCTGTCCCGAGTTCACGCAGTCCAAGGGACTCGCCGAACGCGCCGTTCGGAGTGCAAAACAACTCATGGAACGATCATGCCTTGCCAAATCCGACGTATACCTGGACTTACTCAATCTACAGAACATTACACGGGATCCCATACTAGGTTCTCCTGCCCTACAACTGATGTCTCGCCAAACTCGTGCTCCCTTGCCTGTCTCCGAGCAGCTGTTGCAGCCACAAGTTCGTTCCCCGCCTTCGGTTCAGAAGCTGCATATCAAACGTGACACGCAGAAGCAGTTTTTAGACAAGTCCAGCAAGCCTCTTGCGCGTGGACAAGTGGTTCATCTGCAAACTGACAAGGGCCATGCACACCTGGGACACATCCACGGGCCTGCCAAAGAATTACGTTCATATCTGGTCGAAGTGGACGGTATTATCTACAGACGCAACCGTCAACACATCCTTCTTGTGAAGGAACCTTGTCCTGCGACTATCTATTCTGATGCCCCGTGCCTCGTGCTCATTCCCAGTCGGTCCTATTTCCCCACCTCCAACCATTGATCTCCCCACGTCATTTGGCGCCTGGCCCGCCTATTTCATCTCCCATTGTGTCTGTCGGGACGCCGGTTGTTCTCCCACTCCCCTCCCCGGTCTTTTCTCCTGGGAAAGGCGTTGGGGCGGTCTCCTACCGCATGAGGGCCGAACGGGTTTGTAGGCCACCCGTTAGATATGGCAATTTTGTATAACTTTGCTAGTATGTTCTTAATATTCCGCTTATATCGCTTAGCTGCCGATGTTTCTTTATTTCTACAAGAGATGTAGATTGGCTATTGCATGCTAGCCAATCATAGTGTTTATTAGTAGTAGCTCCGCCTAGTACGTGCTTAACAATATTAAGAGCTCACATAGGCCAGTCAGTAGATGTAGCAGCTCAAAGCTGTAACGTACTACAGATCCTATGCTGCAAGTGATTTAATAAATATGTGTTGTACCTTAATGTGTGTTCAGGTCACCACATTACAGGTAGTGCATTAAGAATGGGTGATGTTAATCATCTTGCAAATTGGATTTATCAAGTTGGAATGTTTAGCTACAAGAAGAAAATCATAGAGTGCATTTAGGATAATGCGTTATGGAGTCAACCAGCAATGTGGCACTCTTAGATCTGGAAATGGATAATGAGGAAGGTTAAACAAACACCCTTTAATTTAAACTAAGAATAGAACAATAACTATGTGGGAAAGTAACTAAGAACAATAACAAATATAAGAGTTTCTTTTGAATATACAAAAAGGTAGAGAGAGGCCCATGAACATCGCTCAAAAATGGTAATAGTTCTGGGGGAAACAAGAAATTAGCGAAAGAGTTAAACAGATATTTCACGTTAGTGTTTCGGGCAGAAGATACCTGTAACATCACAACACTAAAGAATGTCGGGAAGTAAATACCATCACCAAATAAGTGGCATTAATGCACTAACAGATCTAAAGATCCTGACCTAAAATTAGATCTAAATCCCGATCGAGAATCCTAAAGGTAGCTACCAAGGTTGGTTACAATCATCTAAAAATATTGACGTTCGGGAGACGTGCCAGTGCACTGGAAAACTGACAACGTGACATGTCTAGGCAAAAAAAGGAGAAAGACAAAAAGTGAGTAACTATAGACCGACTAGCTTAGTATCGGTTGTTGGAATAGCTCCATTTTTAACAAGGTAATAGCATATTTGTAATATAGCAATCTAATCAAGCAGTCAGCGTGGCTTTGTGAAGGGAAAAATCATGTCTCCTTGGAGTTTTAGAGGATGTCTCGATCAGGCTGAATTGAGGGGGATGTTAGGAGGGATATTGTTTTTGGACATGAAAATAGTGCTTCATAAAAAAGTCACAAGATAAAGTGCCCATGATGTTGGGAATAACATATTGGCAGGAAATTAAAGTAATAGACAGGAGCAGCGAAGAGGGAGAAGGAAGATTTTCTCCCTCATAGCCATAAGGATCAGGGCTGGAACTACAACTGCCTATAATATATATTAATAACATGAAGGATGCAAATATATATTTGTCAAATTTGTACATGACAAAAATAAATGGACAGGCAACTTGCAAAGCAAACTGTTTACAAAGCACTACTGACAGGTTTATGAGAGTGACAAAAAGTTGGCAAATGGAGTGTAATGTGGGAAGATGGAAAGCTTGGACATAGAAACAAAAATAAAAGCATATCTTATTTATAGGTGTAGATGAGCCATCTTGGTTAGCATGGGTGATGGATCAGATAGCCTATTTCTGTGTTGTATGACTCTGACTGATTCTAATTCTATTGAATGGCAGAAAGGGTTCAAGAAGTTGAATGGGCCAATCTAGTTCTACTTCATTTAGCTTTACTTATATCAAAGCTGAGAGTTCAAGAGCTTGGATTATGTTAAGACTTTTCATCTTTAGTTGTGTTCCAGTTCAAGGAATCATTTGACCTAATTTACTATAATCTACAAATAACCAAGCATAAATGTATAAAATATTCATACCGCAGGATCTTTAATACAGCAAGAAAATGGAACACCACATCGCTCTCTGCTTGGGTTGAAATCTGTACAGTTAAAGTAAATATTTAGGTCCCAGTCGATGGGTCCTCGAGCACCACAGCACAACCACTATTACAACAAAAGAAAAATATATATTACTGCTTTGCAAACATCAGGCTACATTACCATTTCATGAAAGATAACAGTATTAAAGTACAGTCCAGTGGAAGATAAAGCTATTTAAAATTTTGACAAACACAAATGCATATTCAAACTGAAAATAGCTTTTTTGTTCAAATTTGGTCAAAACTGTAATTCTGACAGTTATTTTTTTTCCGACCATAGTTTTATGGGTCTGAAGGGGTATTTTTCCTCATTTCTTTTCACTTTCTTCTGATGGGCAAATTAGTTAACATCTAATGTTATGTGATTGATGCACAAAAGTATAATTCCACGTGCAAGGTGTGAGGGAACATAATTTATGGCAACAAAAATTACATTAAATTAAGCACTTAAACTACTCACTGTATTTAGACAATACCCCTCCTCTACAAATCATTTTTACTGCAAGCAGCACTTAAAAAATCTTCATTTTCACTTCCATAATACCAATCCACAAAAGACGAGAGATCTCATTGGTGACCCTCGGAATATCTTTGATCGGACTTTACTGGCTTTACCTTGCACTAAACGATATTCCCTTCTCATGTATCTATTCACTGTAAATGGCTTGATTGTAATCATGTATTGTCTTTCTCTTGAGTGGTTAGCACACAACAAAAGCTTTTCACTGTACGCATGACAATAGCTAAACTGAATTAATCCTTCTTCCTGTTTCCACTGCTAATACCTGAACCACTGATCCCTAAATACGGATCAGGATGATTAACCCTGCAAAATCTGTTCACCGTTTACAGAAAAAATCTCAACTATTTGTGTGCTATTCACAAAACAATCCTGACAAGGAGAGTGTGAGTGTAGAAAAGAGAGAAGAATGTTTAATTGACATATTTACTGAAGCAGAACAATGAAATTCTTACTTGCAGCTGCATTACAGGTTGATAAACATGGTAATCAATACATAAAATAAACAAAAAGTTCAATAAATAAAAACTCTAATATAGTGCAAAACAAAACAAAAGCTTGAAGACCCAATTGCAAGACAAGACAGCCTGTAGTCTGAAGTTTAGTTGGTGTTTGTAGTGTTCAACAGTTCCAATTTCACATTAAAGTTCTGAATTTCATATTGAAGGTGGAATTCGAATTCCTGTATATAGAACTTCGGAGTTGGTGCATGTCCGTGATCGATTCCGAATAGCGGCTGATGAACAGTGAATAGTAACCCTCTGGTCGATTGTTGACTGGTACCTGATAGCGAAGTGCACCTGAGTGACGGGAACCTGTTTACTTGTCGAAAAGTAATCCGAATGGCGAAGGGTACCCCTAATTCTGTCGAACTTAGAGAGGAGGGATAGTCGCCCTATAGAAGTCCAATCTTAGCAGAGGGATAGTAACATTCAGGAGGAAAAGTAGTCATTTAAGGAGTAGCACCCCTCAGCAAAGAGTAATCTAGGAATGGGAAAATCTTTGGTATCAGAGGGAGTGGTTAATTGCGTGATAACAGCGTGACGCGGTATCGAGAACGAGTGTTCTTGAACTGTGCGCTAGTGCTTTAAATCATTTTGTAAATTGAATTTTGTAATTCCGCTGACCGATCGTGCCGCGAGGAGGATTTCTTGGAGTGAGTGATTTGTAATAAGTGAATGTTTGTGATTTATGCGGGAATGTGGTTAGGTATACTTCTGATAAGTGGACTAATTTCCTTTTTGTGTTCAATTTTGCTCACGTGTTTAGAGTTCATTTGCATGCGTTCAGATTAAGATCGGGGATAGGAGACGGACTGCGAGAACATGTGTGAGTGTGATTGGTTGTGTCCTGGAGCATTTTGATTTGAAAATTGTCTAAAACGACTTTGGTAATTTTGAAATTAGAAAGGGAAATTGTCAAGAGGTGCGAATAGTTCAGAGTTGCTTCCTTATCCAACAGAATGGAGAACCACGCAAATGAAGATATGACCGCTGACTCGGAAAGTCCTCTGCAAGAGATATGCAGTGAATTTCCACAAAAAACTGATCGATTCAGAATCCTTTCCGGATCGTTAAATAGAGAATTAGGGAACGAATGATGGCCCCGAGAGGCATAGATACAGTAAAGGGATTAAAATACATTGAGCAAATTATATTGCCGTGCAGCGATAATACAGAGGCACAGGAATTAATTGAATTGCGGATAAATTATTATAAGGAATGGAAAGCTAGTAGAGGGGAGGAAAGAATGGCAAGTTGGAAGGAAGCAACTCTAAAACTGGGGATAATATTTGAAGATACTGAAGCATTTGAACCTCCAGGTAGCCTAAGGGAAGAGCCTGAGAGTATTAAAGATAAAGGGAGAAGGAAATCTTTCACAGAAAGATTATCGTCCATAAGTCTTAAGTGCGAGGACCCGATAGTTGGCACTGGTTACGAGGGGGATGACGATGATTATAGAAGACTGAGAGAGTGTTAGAACTAGAAATTCAGGTCCACCACCTTATTCACCTTACAATCCCAATACCTCAAATGCACATCACAGAGTTTGTAATAGGAATAGACAACAAAATCCCAGGGCACAAATTTCCTTAACCCCGACCGCTCCGTCCATTACAGACAGTCCTGGAGTTCATGGTGCCAGAAGCCAAACTAGGAAAATTACTAAATTAGTTATGGAGAAAGAGCATACCCCTACACAAATTGAACAAACAGTTAAGGAAAGAAGGAAATCCACTAGAAAGTACTGTGAACCCCTTGGTGAAGAGGAAGATATAACTGGGTGTGGGACCATAACTGAAGAGGCTGAGGTAGATCCTGAAGCTAAACAAGGGAATTGCCTAATCCTGCTTTTGATCCAGCCAATGCAGTGAGTGCAAATAATCCCCGTACAATTAGAGTCTATTCCCCATGGAAGTCTAACGAGATGATGACTATTTTAAGTCAAATACCCGATTGTAGAAAATCACCCGCTTCTTTTGTGGATCACTTAAGAACTACCATTCACACTGATTCCCCGGATTTATGGGCGGTGCTCCAGCAAATAATTACCCAAAGCGAGCATGCCAAATTCCGAACGAATTTAGGACATCTGTCGCATGAAGCTCTTGCAAATATAATAGCAGACAATCGAGCAAGGGAGGAAGCTGTTTTAACAACTCTTGCCAACACCCTTCAGAAACCAATCGACTTGGCCAGAATATTAGATGTATGGCCAAAAGGGGGAGAAGGAGTGGATGAGTTTTTAGAGCGATTTTCTGAATTATATATGGATCAATCGGGCGACTTAAATTACAGAAATTGAGTAAATTCCCCTCAATATTGTGCCATCCTACTGAATTGTCTCCCCACCAACGTAGCAGAAGCCATTAAGACTTATAACATGGACTGGACAGAAAATAGTGGCAGTCAAATGGCCAGAGCTGTAAGATATCATTGGAAGGACATAAAGAAGCAGGATAGCCCACCTGCATGAAAACCAAGAACTGAATACGTGTCAGAAAAGAAATACCAAAATTTGACTCTGAATCATGGATCCCTAAAGAACCAGCAAACTATGGACTGGGATAAGTTAGAGTTCCGGAATATCCAGACCGATGTTATAGAGAAGCATCTGCCCTAGAGCCAGTCGTCCAAATACCAGGGTTAAGGACAGGCCAGCCACCAGGAATGAGCCAGTGTTATCATTGCAGAGGGGTAGGTCACTGGAGCAGGGGGTGCCCAGATAAAGAAAGGAACGACAGAGGGGGTCACAGAAAAAATCTCCAAGATCAAAGAGAACGGAGCGATCAACGGGATCCTAGACAGCACAGAGGGAACTGGCAGGAAAATCAGGAGCCAAGGGGACAAATGTCCTTTTCTCAGAGTAACCCATTTACACACCTATGATTAGCAAACCTGGTAGTGACTGGATGCAAGTCTGATGAGGAACCTGTCTCTACAGGTTGAAGGTAAAATCTGCACTTTCCTAGCAGACACAGGGGCATCCACGTCATCTCTTCAATTTATAATTTACCAGAATCAAGAGAAGTTCAGAATCTGTCTGGGTTTCAACGACAAATTTGCCAGTATCCCATCTCTGAGCCAGTCGAAGTAGTATATGGAGGAAAGACAATCAAACATAGATTTGTGATAACCACCGGATTAGATTGCAACCTGATGGCGAGAGATTTACTCTGTGCTTTCCAACTAAAAATAGAATGTGGCGATAGAGGTATAGTAGTGACCACCTGGGCCCCTGCACTACAATGTTACTCCACAGTGACCCCTCAATGGTGGTCCTTAGATCTGGACGAAGAACCCCCACTTCACATTACACTGGCTTATGATAGATGTGGAAAGAATGGCGAGCTGGAAACCTTCTTTAATTCATACGAAGGACAGGAATGGGAAATAGAAGTATTAGCACTAGTGGAAGGGAAAGAGGGAGCTGCCAAATATGCTAAAATACCAGCACAGTTATGGAAAATAACTGACGAGGCTGCTCCTCACATCACTCGAAAGGTAAATTTCCCGGCTAGAGTTAAAGACCTAAGAATGATGGTAAGAAAGGCAACTACCTTGGCAAACCCGAATAGTATCAAAAGCAAAATTTGTCTAATCAATTTGTTGTTGAATTTTACCAGGCCCCAAGGAAGGATGTTACCCACTTACATCATCATCTGGGGAGTGAGGTATACGAACGAGTATGTGAACCCTCAAGTATGGGCGGAGGACACTGCTCAGGTAGGATGCGTGAACATCAATCCCATCCGCGTAGCTCTCCAGAAAGGGGTAACACTTCCTTCCATCCAACAATATCCATTGAAAATACAGGCCATCAGCATAGGCAAATTAATTCGGAATTGCTAGAACAAGGAATATTGGTGAAGTGCCAATCTATCTTTTCATCCCTATTCTTGCCGTTCTGGAACCGGGAAAGGAGGGTCAATATGGACTCGCACAAGACTTAAGAGAAATAAAATTCTGTTGTAGAACCACTTAATGCCCTAGTGCCAAATCCTGCCCATATCCTAGCCCAAATATCGGCAGAAGCCAAAGTCTTTTCGATAGTCGACTTACAACATGTATTCTTTTCTCTTCCTCTTCATGAAGACAGCCAATCTTTGTTTGCATTCACCTTGAGGGCCAACAATATAATTGGACAAGGTTGCCTCAAGGATTTGTCAACTCGCCTTCTTTATTTTCCAGGTGTCTGCAGGATCAGCTAAGTATTTTAAAGTTTAAAATCAATTCAACATTAGTGCAGTATGTTGACGAACTATTGGTGGCTTGTAAAGATGAATCCAGTAATCGGGAAGACACTGCACAACTACTAAATCATCTAGCCAATCTAGGATATGTAGTCTCCCCATCAAAAATACTTGTCGCTCAGGAGAAAGTAAACTTTCTAGGGATTATAATTTCGGCCACCAAAAGAAGTCTTGAGAAGAGCAGACTTGAACCACTCTGCGAATTTCCAGTCCCAAAAGAAGTCCCAACAAATGAGGCAATGGCTGGGCATGGTTAATTATTGCAGACCCTGGATTCCAAATATAGCTCTAGAAACTAAGGAGCTAACGCCTTGTACCAGCAAGGAGGGTGAATTTAAATGAACAAAGGAGGTACAGGAAGCATTTGAGAACTTGAAAAGATCATTGATGCGAGCCCCGGCATTGGGAAGGCCATTATACGATCGTCCTTTCCAGCTGTATTGTACAATTCTATCCGACTGCGCCACTTCGGTATTAACGCAAAAGCATGGGGATAGACATAGACCAGTTGCATATTATTCCTCCAAATTAGATCCACTAGCGAGGGGACATCCTCTTTGCACTCAAATCTTAACTGCAATCTACAAAAGTTTACAATTGGCTGTTAATTTGACACTCCAGCAGGAAATTGTAGTGTACAGTTCACATTCGGTATCAGCATTGTTGTGGCAGCTTCAACCCAGCATTTGACAATGGCCTGCCAAAATAAGTATGAGATCTATCTGTTGAACAATCCGAAATTGCAGTTCAAACACTATACATTAATTACGCCAGCTTCTTTTCTTATTTCACCCCCAGAAGAGCGAGCAGAAGCAGGACACAACTGTCTATGTGTTATATAGGCAGAAACATCAGTGAGAGAGGGGTGTACCCATGGAAGACCCTGACATCACATTATATGTGGACGGTAGTGCGTCCATTGGACGGCGGGGTGAGAGGTTGTCTGGGTGCGCAATTATTAATCAAAAGATGGAGATTGTAAAAGCAGCTGATTTTGAATCACCCTATTCAGCACAAGCTGAATTATCCGCTTTAATTAGGGCTTGTATTATTGGGGAAGATCAAAGAGTAAACATTTGCACTGATTCTCGATATGCATTTGGGGTGGTGCAGATTTTGGACAATAATGGAAAAATAGGGGATTCGACAGCTCAGATAACGGTCCACACTTTATTGGACAAATCAATAAAGAATTTTGTGAACAGCTGGGGATCCAGCAGCAATTACACTGTGCTTATCGATCACAGGCTGCCGGACTTGTAGAAAGGGCAAACCAGACCCGTAATACCAAAATAGCCAGATTAAAGGCTGAGATTGGACTTGGATGGATTACTCACAGTAGCCCCATTTCAAATGAGTGTCATGCCTGCAGAAAAATCTAGATTAAGGGCAGCTGAAATTATTTACGGTAGACCCTTGAAAATCCCTTGGAACCAGAATGCAATGAAAATAGTTAATTTCCACCATATGACTGCAGAGATGACCGACTATATGCCAAGAGCCTTAAGGGATTTACTTTGTAGAGTGAGAGCAGCCTATGAGGATATGCCTTCACTAGTAACTCCCATTAAAGTAAAACCTGGAGACTATGTCTCAGTGAAGAATTGGGTAAGGAAAGGAGCAGAAGTTCGTTGGGAAGGAACGTATCAAGTTCTTTTAATGAGTCAGACCGCAGTAAAGGTAGAAGGAAGAAATGCCAGGGTGCATCTTCATCATTGCAAAAGTATTAATTAAGGTATCAGTAGTTAACCTATTTTCTCCCAGGTTTTCTTAGGAATTCTAATCAAGGACCAATGGACTATCAAGATTGATGGATGGGAATTCGCGCCCACGAAAACACGGGAGGTGAAAACTCAGACGGAAATCATGGAGCTACGCCCACGAAAACTCAGGAAGCTCGATTAAATTCTGAGAAGCTATATCAACATCTTTTTAGAACATTGTTAAAGTATAGCAGTCATCATTGTATTCTGGAGTTATCATTTATGGTGAGAGTTATCATGAATGATAAAACCGGGGAATGTTAATACAGGTTAAATTAAAGGCGCCATAAAATGGAGGATCCCTGCACTTGTCAGAATTGCTTAACCCTTGTCAGCTGAACTTTACAGGCTTTGATTGGCGCCAGCCAGTCTAGGATCAGACTGATATGCAGAATGGTAAGGGGTCCAGGTGTTTTCCCCGTTTCTCTTAAATTGATGACATGTATAGCGGTTTTGCAAACTAACAAATGCATCATTGCTATTGGATCGCTGCAAAAGCATTTTAAATAGTATAAATAATGTTGCAAGATGGTCATCCTGTTAAATGATGATTGGTCAAACTGTTGAGCCTTGGAGAAATTGTTTGAATCTCAGGGCACGTTTCAATGTTTGTTCTTGTTTGCTTCCTTCGAGAGCTTTCCTTCTTATACAATGCATTAGCTGTTGTATTATTGGGTTAGGGAAATGTCTGCTATGTATGGGGTTAATCGATATTCTTGGAATGTATGCGGGATAGTTTTCTAAACCAACATGTAGAGGAACCAACGAGGGAGCAGGCTATTCTGGACTGGGTGTTGAGTAATGAGGAAGGGTTAGTTGCAGTCTTGTTGTGGGTAGCCCCTTGGGCAAGAGTGACCATAATATGGTTGAGTTCTTCATTAGGATGGAGAGTGACATAGTTAATTCAGAAACAATGGTTCTGAACTTAAAGAAAGGTAACTTTGTGTGTATGCGACATGAATTGGCCAAGATAGACTGGCAATTGATTCTTAAAGGGTTGACGGTGGATATGCAAAGGAAGGCATTTAAAGACCGCATGGATGAACTACAACAATTGTTCATCCCAGTTTGGCAAAAGAATAAATCAGGGAAGGTAGTGCATCCGTGGATAACAAGGGAAATCAGGGATAGTATCAAAACAAAAGATGAAGCATAAAGATAAACCAGAAAAAGAAGCCTACCAGAGGACTGGGAAAAATTCAGTCCAGCAGAGGGAGGACAAAGGGCTTAATTAGGAAAGAGAAAAAAGGTTATGAAAGAAAACTGGCAAGGAACATAAAAACTGACTGCAAAATCTTTTATAGATATGTGAAGAGAAAAAGATTAGTTAAAACAAATGCAGGTCCCTTGCAGTCAGAAACAGGTGAAATGATCATGGGGAACAAGGGGATCATAACTACTTTGGTTCTGTCTTCACTAAGGAAGACATAAATCATCTGCTGGAAATAGCAGGGGACCTGGGGTCAAATGAGATGGAGGAACTGAGTGAAATCCAGGTTAGTCGGGAAGTGGTGTTAGGTAAATTGAATAGATTAAAGGCCGATAAATCCCAAGGGTTAGATAGGCTGCATTCCAGAGTCCTTAAGGAAGTAGCCCCAGAAATAGTGGATGCATTAGTGATAATTTTTCAAAACTCTTTAGATTCTGGAATAGTTCCTGAGGATTGGAGGGTAGCTTATGTAACCCCACTTCTTAAAAAGGGAGAGTGAGAAAATGGTGAATTAGAGACCAGTTAGTCTAACATCGGTAGTGGGGAAAATGCTGGAGTCAGTTATTAAAGGTGGGATAGCAGCACATTTGGAAAGTGGTGAAATCATTGGACAAAGTCAGCATGGAATTATGAAAGGTAAATCATGTCTGACGAACCTTATAGAATTTTTTGAGGATGTAACTAGTAGAGTGGATAAGGGAGAACCAGTGGATGTGTTATATCTGGACTTTAAGAAGGCTTTCAACAATGTCCCACATAAGAGATTAGTATGCAAACTTAAAGCACACGGTATTGGGGGTTCAGTATTGATGTGGATAGAGAACTGGCTGGCAGACAGGAAGCAAAGAGTAGGAGTAAACGGGTCCTTTTCAGAATGGCAGACAGTGACTAGTGGGGTACTGCAAGGCTCAATGCTGGGACTCCAGCTATTTACAATATATATTAATGATCTGGATGAGGGAATTGAATGCAACATCTCCAAGTTTGCGGATGATACGAAGCTGGGGGGCAGTGTTAGCTGTGAGGAGGATGCTAGGAGGCTGCAAGGTGACTTGGATAGGTTGGGAGAGTGGGCAAATGCATGGCAGATGCAGTATAATGTGGATAAATGTGAATGGTGGCCGATTAAGAAAAGAGGAGATGCAACGAGACCTGGGTGTCATGTTACACCAGTTATTTAAAGTAGGCATGCAGGTGCAGCAGGCAGTGAAGAAAGCGAATGGTATGTTAGCATTCACAGCAAAAGGATTTGAGTATAAGAGCAGGGAGGTTCTGCTGCAGTTGTACAGGGCCATGGTGAGACCACACCTGGAGTATTGTGTTCAGTTTTGGTCTCGTAATCTGAGGAAAGGCATTCTTGACATAGAGGGAGTACAGAGAAGGTTCACCAGCCTGATTCCTGGGATGCAGGACATTCATATGAAGAAAGACTGGATAGACTCAGCTTGCACACGCTAGAATTTAGAAGACTGAGGGGGATCTTATAGAAACGTACAAAATTCTTAAGGGGTTGGACAGGCTAGATGCAGGAAGATTGTTCCCGATGTTGGGGAAGTCCAGAACACGGGGTCACAGTTTAAGGATAAGGGGGAAGTCTTTTAGGACTGAGATGAGAAAAACATTTTTCACACAGAGTGGTGAATCAGTGGAATTCTCTGCTACAGAAGGTAGTTGACGCCAGTTCATTGGCTATATTTAAGAGGGTGTGACCCTTGTGGCTAAAAATCAGGGGGTATGGAGAGAAGGCAGGTACAGGACAGTGAGTTGGATGATCAGCCACGATCATATTGAATGGCGGTGCAAGCTCGAAGGGCCGAATGGCCTACTCCTGCACCTATTTTCTATGTTTCTGTATTTGGATAAGAGACCACCCCCATGTGGTTCAGCCACTCGAGGTCCCGGGACCTATAAAAGTCCACTGCAATGAGGTCCAGCGTCGATCTTCTGGGAGAGCGCATGGGACTGCGTGACCTTCTGGATTGTCTGTTTGAGCGAGGCCTAGAGGGCTTGATCAGGCAGATACGAGGATCGAACCCGCAGTGGGATAGATACAGTAGTTGAACTGTAATTGTGTTTTGCTAAAATAAAGATTAGTTGTTCAAGTGCTTGATTCAGTGTTTTCACTGAAACTAGACTGGGGGGAAGCATAGAACGAGCAATTTACACAATGGCACAATTGGCAAATTTAAGTTAGAGTTGGAACTGTGTCATGGGTACAGTGAGTAGAGCAGCAGACTGAGCCCACAGCTTGAGATGCTCAGTATTGATAGTTTGAGGAGTAAGTGTTGTTGCCAATTTGTACCAATTATGTTCTGTTGATGAGGAAGGACCCAGTTGCAAAGGGATGCACAAAACGCTCAACTGAGACATTCAAGTCACTGAGTTTTATAATACGTTTTGAAGGGATGGTAATTTTGTACACCGAGCTGTAGTCAGTGAATCACAGCATGACCCATGTGTTTTCTATTGTCCAAGCAATCCAGTGCAGAAGGGAGAGCCAATGACATCTCATCTCCATCGATCTATTGTGGCAGTTGGCAATTTGTAGCATGTCCAGGTTGCTGCTACGGCAAGAGTTGATATGTGCCATAAACAAACTCTCAAAGCACATCATCGCCACCAATGGAAGTACTGCTGGTCAGTAGCTATGTGCACCTTACTCCTCTTGGGCACAGGTATTATTGATGCTCTTTTAAAGTAAGCGGGAAGCTCACACAGTAATGAGAGGTGAAGATATCCACAAAATCTCCAACCAGTTGGTTAACACAGATTTTGAGGATGTGACCAGATGCACCATCAGGTCCAGAGGTTTTCCAAAAGTTCACCCTCGTGATGGATCTACTGACATCAACCTCGGTGACTGAGATTGCAATAATATCAGGGCTGCGGGGGTGCAAGGCGGCACATCAGAGTACGACCTATTGAACTCACTGTCGTTTGAGCTGCCACTTAGTTTTGCCTTGTAGCAAGTGATAGTGTACAAACCCTGCAAGAACAACCGAACATCCGTCTCATCCTCCAAATTACCGCAAAAGTCCCGATTAGCCTTTTTGAATCCAAGAACAGGTAATAACAGGCATATTAAAACCAGACTACCAAAATGAAACTCACACACCCCTTAGCTCCGAATAAGATGATGGGCTGGTTGTACAGAAGCACACCCGTTTCATCCAACATTTAAAAAAACTATAAATATTATTAGAATCATCGACCTATACAGTTTGGAAATAGGCACATTGACCAAAATGTAATTAACATGAAGTAGGAAATATTGAAATAAGTAATACACTAGTAAAGGTTTTCTAAATGTTTTCTCCAACATCCATGAATCATGTCCAATAATAACTTTCTCATTATTTATTATTTGAAAATGCAGGTGAAATGAGTCATCTGCAATTTCAAATTCAAATAATTTCAACTATTTGAAATGAGTAGACAAAGCACTTGCAGTAAAATCATCTTTGAATCGCCACCATATACATTCCAAATATACTGCATTAAAATAAATATTATATCAGGCGCCCAAACCGAAAATGTGGTTGAATTATTTAGACATTTCTCATTACTACAAAGAATTGAATTTACTTACATATTCTTGTGCAAAATCAATAAGGTTTTGAAGATCTATGTCATCCCTATAAGCTTGAACATTTTTGTTGATAAATAAATTGAGCTGGTCCTTGATCCAGTCCTTGAAGACAAATGCTAGTATCCCAGTTGTCAACTCCAAGAAGAAAATTAGACCCAAGAATACTGAAAACTGAAAAACAGAATTTTATTATAATGCAGCAAATATCGGAATACAATAATACCCACGTGTGGTATATTTCCTCAGCTTAGAGGTCATTTTCACAATAATATTTTCAAAAACACCTTGATGGTATTTTAATATTACAATACTCAAAAGCAAAGAAGTGTAGAGTGATGTTATCACCCTATTGAGTTAGGATATCAAGCAAAGCTGGTATGTGGAAATATTATCCCCCCCCCCGAACTAATCTACCTATACTATTACTAAATCTAAAAACTCTCATCTTGACCATTGCCTGCATTGTATTTAAATTTGCGCAAAAACGGTATCCTATATCGCCACACTCACTGTTCTCCTCTGCTCCATGCACACCAAGCTTTGTTCCGATTGGTGGAATATTATAGCAGTTATGAAGGTTTTAAAAATCGTGAGATGAGCAGATTGGTCTTCTCGCCTGTCAATCACCATGAAGGTAATGCCCCTTCCAGCACCCGCTGTTCGGCGGGCAGAATAAAGCTGAAGCGGACTGCGAGCGCAGGGCTGCGCTCTGTGAGCCGGGGGGGGGGGGGGAGCGGGGGGCAGAGACCACCTCGACGACCCGGGTGCCGATGTGTGCTGCCGGAGACGAGATCCGGTAAGTGTAGTCGGAGCCGGGGCCGGGAGCCACTGAGCCTAAACACCCCTCTACCCCCCCGGCCCCCACACCACCCCTCCTGCAACACACCAACCCCCCCTCCCCCCACACACCAACCCCCCTCCCACCAACCCCCTCTCCCCACATATCAACTCCCTCACCCCACCACCGCCCCCCCCACATCAACCCCTGCCCCCCTCACACCCCACAGTATCCACCCTACCACATACACCCCTCTACTCCCACATACACCCACAACCCCTCTCCCCCCACTACATCCCCTCCTCCCCGACACCCCCTCCTCTCCTGCACCCCCTCCTCTCCTGCACCCCCTCCTCTCCTGCACCCCCTCCTCTCCTGCACCCCCTCCTCTCCTGAAAGAACAAGCCAGTCCACCAGCCGCGAGTGAGTGAACTGTGAGTCCACCAGCCGCGAGTGAACTGTGACTCCACCAACCGCGAGGGAGTGAACTGTTAGTCCACAAGCCGCGAGTGAGTGAACTGTGAGTCCAAGAATCCATTCGGCCCACAATGTCCATACTATCCCTCTGGAAACCAGTCCCTTCGGCCCACAACACCCATACTAGCATTCCAGAAAGCCACCCCCTCCCCATTGGCCACCGCCTGAAGCCGTTACCCTCCCCCGGCAGCAGGACGCTCACCCCACCGGCCCCGACCTGATGCCGACCCACTCCAACGGCTGCAGAATGCAACAAGAGACGCAACAAGAAAGAATGGACTGAATAAATCTCCTCTTTAACTTTTAAATTGTTGTTATATTTAAAGCTTTGATTTAAACATTTTAAGCTTTGATTAATCCCTTTTCCACTTGCCGTCAGCTGCACCTGCGCAGTAATACCTGCGTGTTCTACGTCACAATGGGAACCCAATGGGAGGGAATGGCTGCGTCGCCGGAGAGCTGCTAAGAGTGGATGGGGGTGGGAGGGAGGGGAGATGCCTGTGCAGTTGGGGGCTATGCTTGAGTGGTGAAATATTGGAATCGGTGGAGAGGTGGAATATTGACCAGACCTCCCGTGTGAGAATGGGACCCAACGGGTCCCAGTTAGTCTAGTAACCTTTAAAATGCAAGTGAGATTTTATCAATCTAAGTGGTTAATGTCATTTGTACAATAGTTTTGTTTATGTCACTCCCCAGCAACTTACCAATGAGCATGGCAACTGTGTGCTGGTCCCAGAAGATGATCTATTATCTCTGTTTTAATTGCAAATCTTTCAAGTTATCATGTCCTGAATACATTAACTTGAAGAGCTAACGACAGGGAGAATTAGTAAAGGTTTTCTAAATTTCCCATGCTATAGGTTTCTATGTCCTATTCTTACATGAAAGTTGTAACATCCAGACCTTCAGTAGTATTTTCCTTGAGAAATTTCAATAAGATAGCCCAGAAATAAAACATAATTACCATCGTTTCTAGCTGCCCAGTTTTGAGTTTTGAATCTAAAGCAGTTTTGAGTCCGACACAATTGAGGGTCCAAAGATAGGACCCAAAACCGCGCCTGTCCTTATTTTCCCCAGATGTTGCCTGACCCATTCCTCCAGCGCTTTGTTCTTTGCTCATAGCTGCCCGACTTGTCCTATGTCTTAAGATGCCCAGTTTAGTAAACTGTAGAGCATCGCAGCAGAAGCAGCAAAAATAAATCTGCTGTAAACATTCTTCTGCTTAACCCAAGCTGGCAACCCAGCTTCAATTTCTAAACATTGAAGCTAACCATTTACAGTTGGTTACTGTGTGCAAACAGATCTAAAGAAATAGCTATTACATTAAAAATGGATAAATTCAACATTTTTGTCAAAATCTTTTACATGGAACCAATTAACATGATGATTTCCTCAAAGGGAAAACCAAAGATAGCTAGATGCAACAGATTTTAATATTCATAATTATTATGATCAATGTGCATATGCTAGCCATGAAAACTGTTTGATTCTAAAGTCATTTTTCCATGAAAAAATGTTGACAATTTTATCACAATCTATTCTAAACAATTAACTAATTATGTTCAAAGATTAAAGCAACAATTAAATTTGGAAATTTTGAGAATTAAAAAAAAATACAGGATGGCTATCAGTGTCCATTTTCCAACTTAGATTTATAGGGAAGTTGTAAACTTTTTATATAATTGAAAATTATATGAGTTTAATGAACTAATGACAATTTTAAAAACTTCACAAAATCTTTTTTAAATGTTATATGTTTCTCATGGATAAGTCGTAATGTAAACAAACACACTTACAAATTTCAGTAGGAAAGTGTTCTCACGCAGTGCACCAATACAGCCAGCAAATCCAAGAATGAACATTACTCCACCGACAACAATGAACAACCAGACTGGGTCAAATCCTCCCAAGTCTGTGATAGAAGAGATGTTGGAAAGCACACCCTAAAAGAGAACTGCATGTGATTATCATTATTCAAAGAAGCACTAAACATCGCAATGCCTCTATTTACAATGAACTTCTCATTTAAATTGAAACCACTAAACTAATTCATAGAAAAGCTACAAAAACTTGACATTAATAATCAAGGCTGTCACATAAAAGTCAATAGGATTTAGGTACCAGTGGGTATTAAATGCAACAGCTGGTACTAGTGAGTAATACATTAAATACAACAGCTGGTATTAGAAGGGTCTCGACCCGAAACGTCGCCTATCTCCTTCGCTCCTTAGATGCTGCTGCACCCGCTGAGTTTCTCCAGCTTTTTGTGTAACCCACAGCTGGTATTAGAATGGCAGGAGGTCACGAGAAGACATTTTCAATTGTGACATTTTTTACACATATAGGAGGGAATCAAAGAACAGTCAGCCACCAGAATTGTTTCAATGCAAATTTAGGAGAATGCCCTCAGCATAGTAAAGATTTCAAATGGAGTCAGTCTTCACACCACTGAATATAGATTTGTTACCAATATAGAAATGAAGAAGCGGCATGAAAGTGGAAGATTACAGAATAGACGGCAATGTGTATCAAATTGGATTGCCCTGCTGGTTCTGATAGAAATGCACCAAGGAATGCTGAAAGGAGGGGAATCCTTGCTCACATATCTCATTGTGTGCAGGAGTCAGGATTGGTTCCCATAGACCAAGATTACTTTGTTCCAAGACATCCAGAACAGTTTGTTAGCATAACTTCAATTACAGAAACTGCCAGCAGTTCTCTGGATCACCTTCCCTTCTGGTCAACATGTGGTTAGGGTATGAATACTTGATGTAGCTATAACTTCCAAAGACCAATGATGCAGCTGTGTGATAGTCTCTAGGTAATAATGCAAGGTGGGAGAAACTGCCAGTATAGAAAATACCAAATGAAAATGAACCACAGAGGATCATCCATGATTATAAAAATTTATTTATGATGTTAGTCAATTCCTTCATAAGATTATTTCATTTGAGACATGCTTAGATTTGTGAAAATCTCCTGCACAATTGTGAAAAATTCTGAAAAGAATTGAAATAAACAAAATTGCTCTATTCCAAAAGAAACTACGATGAAGGATGGTAATTCAAAACTAGAAAGCAAGCAAGTCAGCATCTGCAGAAGGAAAAAGATTGTTAACCTTTCAAAGGTTCTTACAGAATGAAGCATTTAAAATGGAAACAAACAAATATTCTTAGAATGTGTCAGTAGGAACTGCAGATAAGGATTTACGCCAAAGATAGACACAAAATGCTGGAGTAACAATGAGTCAGGCAATATCTCTTGAAGTTCTAAGAACATTGTGCTCCATAAATTCATTACCTTGTCTCATCATAAACTATGCAAGTGAAAATGATTACTATATATGAACCAAATTTAAATTGTGATTAATTTCTCATAAATATACCAACCACTCCACTGATTCCCAAAAATAGACTAAAACACCAACATTATTATTTTTAAATCATCTTTAAATATGCACATGCAAAATACCTTCTCAGCCCAAGCCCAGAGGCCAATTCCAAGAAATGCAGCTCCGAGCAACTGCAAAACAAAATATAATAACACATTAGGTATGCAAATACACATCTGCCATATATTACATTATTGTGAGTACAAATATCCAGCCTTTGAAAATATTGGTGTGGAAGATATATGCTATGCTTCTTTGAAACATTAGTTTTTTAGTTTAGTGATACAGTATGGAAACAGACCCTTCGGTCCACCGAGTGATCATCATTCACACTGGTTCCATGTTATTCCAATTCAATCTACTCCCGACACACTAGGGGCAATTTTACAAAAGACAATTAACCTAGAAACTTGCACATCTTTGGGAAGTGGGAGGAAACCGAAGCACATGGAGGAAACCTGCATGGTCACAGGGAGAGCGTGCAAACCCCACGCAAACAGCATCATAGATCAGGATTGAACCCATGTCTCTGGTGTAGGGAAGCAGCTCTGCCAACTATGCCACCTTAATCAACAGAATTATTGCAAATTATTTATTTGGACAGTTTTCAATGAAATAGCTACTGTATTTAGGATTTTAATTGGCTGTAAAGGATTTTGAACATCACAAGAATCCAAATGACAATTTGAAAATGTTTTTCTTTATATTCCCAAGGAAGAAATCTTCTTTTGTTCTCCATCATCTACACCTCAAGAGTAAATGATTCAATTAAAAAAAATGGGGTATTTGCAAATATTCCACCTCTCTACACACTTCTATTCTCATAATTCTAACCTCTCTCTAATCTTAGTACAAAAAAGATAACTGGAAACATAAGTGAATATGACAGGTATTCATGACTCATTAAGCAGTATCAATTCTAATGTGATAACAAAATGGTTACTGCAGTTAAGGAGGTATTTCGACCTATCAGATGCAAGATAATGATCTTGCTGGCTAATCTCCTCCACGCTCTCCCACAGGCCTGCACATTCAGTCCATTCAAATATTCATCCAGCTGCAATTGACAGTACATTTTGACCCTAACCATTTGATGCACAAAACAAATCTCTATGCAGGTTTTAGGTCTTTTGCTGATCAGCTTTACTCCATGTTTTTTTTCACATTAATCCCTCCAAAAGGAGGTTTTTCGCTCTCAGCTCCACATTCCATGACATTGACCTGTTCTTCCACTCCCCATCCACCTTAACCTACCCTTTTCAATGTGCAGCACTCTGCTCATCGTGCCAACTTCAATATTTCCATCAAACCGGCATACTGTGCCAGTATTCGTGATTTGTCAAATGGCCCCCAATCTCAAAAGGGCAAACAGTTAGTTCCTTTTACCCTCTGCTGTACCAGAGCCGCACTATTAAACATCAGTCTATTGTCTCCTTGGGCATGACTGACATGCTCTGTACACTTCCAACCCACACAAGGATGGTTTAGAGATACAGCGCGGAAACAGGCCCTTCGACCCACCAAATCCGCACCGATCAGCAATCACCGCGCATTAACACTATCCTACTGCAAGAGACAATTTACGCATACTTCAAGCCAATTAAGCTACATACCTGTACGTCTTTGGAGTGTGGGAGGAAACTGAAGAACTCAGAGAAAGCCCACAGGGTCACGGGGAGAACGTACAAACTTCATACCGATAGCACCAGTAGTCGGAATCGAACCCGGGTCTAGGGCGCTGAAAGCGCTGTTATGGGCCTGTCCCACTTAGGCGACTACAGGAGACTAGGCGGTTGCCACATGGTTGTCATATGTTCGCGGGTGGTTGCCGGGGAGTTGCCTTCATGGTCGTGAGTAGTTCCCGCATGCTCTGAACTAGTCGCGGCTTCATTCTTGTCTTCAATAATTTCAACATGTTGAAATATTAGCAGCGACCAGAATGAAGCCGCCATGGAGAGTAGCGAGAATTCTCGTGCCTTAGGTGCAGTGGTAGTAGGTTGCCAGGAGGTCGTAGGTTGCCCTAGGTTCTCGAACGTTGTTGCTGGTGCTGACTGGTGAATTTCATTGGCTCAATGGGAAAAAAAGCGTAAACAGTAGTTTTCAGAACCAAGGACAACCGATGTTAATGCCCGCTGAGCTTCAGCTGTGTATCTCTGGCTTCTTAAAAGTTGTCTCCACTCCTTCTCCCGACCCCATCTCCCGCCCTCTTTTAAAGGAAGTGACCCTTTAAAGGAAGTCCCGTACACTGTGCTTTCACCATCTTAATTACAGCGCCAACGGTCCTGTTCATCATGGTGTGCGTCTGTTTCACATTGGCATTGCACCGTGTAAATTTCACTCAGACAGCACTTCTCCCCCCCCCCGCCGCCAAAGAAGCGATTTGTGTATGCAGAGCTGCCAAGTTTTGTCAGAGCATTTCAGTGTTCTAGTACCTGAAAATCAGTATTTTGCTGAGGAAATCAGCTATTGCTTTGGAAGCCTCCCTCTCCCTCCCTACCTCTCCCTTCTTCCTCTTTCCCTCCCTCCTTCTCCCCCTCCACCGTCCTCTTTTTCTCCCCCCCCCCGAACAGTCTGTGACCCATAGCGCTATGTGTAAAGCCCATAGCACTATGTGTAAAGGCAATAGCGCTCCAGCTGGTGACGCTATAATTAGAACCCATAGCGTTGTTCGTTTAAATTCCCACACGCTCAACTGACAGCGCTGTTTAAACCTGTAGCGGGACAGGTAGATCCAAACTTTTAAAAATAATCATTCAGAAATAATCATCTTTGAAAATTTAAAATACTAATAGATTTAATCTGCTTGTAATTTTTAGTGTTTATAGTATGACTTTTTATATCCTTGCATTTTTTATGCACCAAGATGGAACAGGAAGTCAGCCGATTTTTTAAAAATCCGTATTTTACAAAGCAAATCCGTACATCCGTATTCTTATCGCATTTCCGTACAAAATACAGAAATTCCGTACTACTTGGCAGCTCTGCGTATGTGTTCCACTCCGACAGTCGCCGTTCCAGTCGTCAGAGGTTCAGCAGCTGGCTATGGCTTGACAGTTGCCGGAAGTCACCTGAAAAATCACCAAAGTGGGACAGGCCCATACGGCAGCAACGCCCGCTGCGTCACCATGCTGCCCAGAGAGTCTTTTATGCTTTCCTTATACAGAGGCTCAATCAATTCCCCTCCAGCACCACACTTATTCACCCGACTGAACACTTTCTAACACTGAATGTCTCCCTCAACTATTCAATTTTCTAAAATATACAGCCAAGGAAACTCTCAAAGAGCTGAGCCCGTTTCTTTGTGGAACATATAGAACATCCCTTGTTTCAGTTTGATGCAGGACTTTTTCTCAAGTGTTTCTCCAGTACATTGATAATTATTTGATGTTGTTTATGCACCTGTATTGGTAACAAAACCTGTTACATAAGATTTTAATTTCCATCTATGTTCTCACAGGCCATAATCTAAACGTATGTCCTGTAAGGATTCCATTCTCCCACGTTCTTTATTTCAAAAGTATTTGTTGTCATTGATTTTCTATACCAGACCGCATGAAGAATTTTCCATAAACGGATCCACCTTCCACCCCTTCATAATTGATAAGGTTTTCAACTACATCTCCATATTTCCTACACCTGCTTTTTCACTATCTCTCCTACCAGCCAGACTAAGGAATGGTTCCTCCTGTCCTTTGTTCTCACATTCCAACTTGCCAAACCCCACATTAAATACACCCTATTTTCCAATTTTCCATCTACATTAAAGAACTTACACCAACTCTCCTTTCAACATTCGGAAGAGATTGCTTCCTTTGTAACTCGCTCATCCATTCTTTGATCTATACCAAACATTCCTGTTCTTGCTCATAAAACAGCAGGAAATGTAACACCCCTTGTTATCTGTCTACACCTGCTGCTCCACTTCCAACCACAGATAGTACTGCTATAACAGGGCTCTCACTTAACTTAGTCGCTTAGTCCTTCCTTCCTCCCTCCTCTTCCCCCCCCCCCCGCATTCCCAGCTCTCCCACAGCCTACTGTCTCCGCCGCTCCCTCTCTTTTTCCCACCCCACCCCCAACATCAGTCTGAAGAAGGGCCTCGACCCGAAACATCGCCTATTCGCTCGCTCCATAGATGCCGTCTCACCCACTGATTTTCTCCAGCTTTTTTGTCTATCACCCATTCATACAAGTTCTGTTATCCCATTTTCCTCACCCACTCCCTACATATTAGGGGCAATTTTACAGGAACAAGTTAACCAACAAAGCCAATGCGTCTTTGGGATGTGGGGGGAAACCCACATGCTTGCCGGGAGAATGTGGAAATTCAACACAGACAGTGCCAGAGGACAGGATCGAACGCAGATCTCTGGCGTGTGAGGCAGCAAGTCTACCAGCTGTGCCACTATATTTTGGTTTCCAACACCCAAAAAATTATATGTTGATAACTTTGGTTACTAAAAAAAATAAACTATCCATTTTAAGTCTTACATCTCCAAGTCACGTATATCCCCCTTTACAGCTACTGTATGTTTCAGTTCAAGACTATGGGGCAGTACATTCGACATAAAGTTTCTCCCTAAAAGTGCCAGAGACCCAGAATTGATCCTGAATATGGGTGCTGTCTGTATGGAGTTTGCTCCTTTTTTCTTTGGGTTTTCTCCGGGCACTCTTGTTTCCTTCCACATTCCAAAGGTGTGCTATCGATCGATCGATAGATCGATCGATAGATCGATCGATAGATCGATAGATAGATAGAAATAAACACCGTTTTGTTTTCTCGTTTCTAACATTGTTTACAGAGTACTATGTTTACGTATTCTGTTGTGTTGCTGCAAGTAAGGATCTCATTATTCTAACTGGGACATGGGAGAATAAAACACTCTTGACTCACTTCGCTAATGTGTGGGATAGAACTACTGTATGGGTGATCGATGATCAGCGTGAACTCGGTGGGCCAAAGGGCCTGTTTCCTCGTTGTATCTTTAAATTAAACTAAAAACACTAAAACCAGAGGGAGTCTAAAACACTAAAACCAAATGCAACGTAATTTCGTTTGGAACTGCATATATCAATGTATTTCTAAATGACAATAAAGTTTGTTTGACTTGACTAAAGAAGGATCTCTACCCGAAACATCACCCAATTTCTTCTATCCAGAGATGCTGGCTGCTCCATGGAGCTCCCCCGCAGAATTAAAGCATGGAATAGTCTTCACCCTACCACGGTTACCCAACCAGATGCAATTAAATTTAAGGTAGACAAAAAATGTGGAGAAACTCAGCAGGTGAGGCATCATCTATGGATCGAAGGAAATAGGCGACGTTTCGAGTCGAGACCTTTCTTCAGACTGATGTGCGGGTGGGGAGGGGAGGTGCAGGAAGAAGAAAGGAAGAGGCGGAGACAGTGGGCTGTGGGAGAGCTGGGAAGGGGAGGGGAAAGAGGGAGAAAGCAAGGACTACCTGAAGTCAATGTTCATTCCGCTGGGGTGTAAACTGCCCAAGCGAAATATGAAGTGCTGCTCCTCCAATTTACGGTGGGCCTCACTATTGGAATTTGGAATGGGAGGGGGAGTTGAAGTGCTGAGCCACCGGGAGATCAGGTTGGTTATTGCAAACCGAGCTGAGGTGTTGGGCGAAGCGATCGCCAAGCCTACGCTTGGTCTCACTGATGTAGAGCAGCTGACACCTAGAGCAGTGGATACAATAGATGAGGTTGGAGGAGGTGCAGGTGAACCTCTGCTACACCTGGAACGACTGCTTAGATCCTTGGATGGAGTCGAGGGGGGAGGTAAAGTGACAAGTGTAGCATTTCCTGCGATTCCAAGGGAAAGTGCCAGGAGAGGGGGTGGGATGGGACAAATTGACCAGGGAGTTAGAGGAAGTGGTCTCTGCCGAAAGCCGAAAGGGGAGAAGGGAAGATGTGGCCAGTGGTGTGATCCCATGGGAGGTGGAGAAAATGTCGGAGGATTATCTGTTGTATGTGACGGCTGGTAGGGTGGAAGGTGAGGACAAGGGGGACTCTGCCCTTGTTACGTGGGGTGGATGGGGAGTGAGAGCAGAGTTACGGGGTATAGAAGAGACCCTGGTGAGAGCCTCATCTATAGTATCCACTGAATCTGTGGAATTCTCTGCCACAGAAGGTAGTTGAGGCCAGTTCATTGGCTATATGTAAGAGGGAGTTAGATATGGCCCTTGTGGTTAAAGGGATCAGGGGGTATGGAGAGAAGGCAGGTGCAGGATACCGAGTTGGATGATCAGCCACGATCATATGGAATGGCGGTGCATGTTCAAAGGGCCGAATGGCCTACTCCTGCACCTATTTTCTATGTTTCTATGTATAGGGAGAGGTTCAGTAGGCTGGGTTTCTATTCCTTGGAGCGCAGGAGGATGAGGGGTGATCGTATAGAAGTGTACAAAATCATGAGAGGAATAGATTGGGTAGATGCACGGAGTCTCTTGCAAGGTGTAAGGGAATCGAGGACCAGAGGAAATAGGTTCATGGTGAAGGGGAAAAGATTTAATAGGGTTCCAAGGGGTAACATATGTATGGAACATGCATCCAGAGGAGGTAATTGAGGCTGGGACTATTCCTCGTTTAAGAGACAGACAGGTACATGGATAGGACTGGTTTGGAGGGATATGGACCAAGTGCAGGCAAGTGGACTCGTGTAGCTGGGACATTGTTGGCCGGTGTGGGCAAGTTGGGCCGAAGGGACTGTTTCCACACTGTATAACTCTGTGACTCTAACTGTTCAGGATGAATCTTGACAAATGCCTTTATTTCTTCCAAGATCTTCTCGGCAATAGACGTACTCTAAGGGTATTGGTAATTATTTATTTCAAGATCCGCCATCATGGGTTGTGGCCCTGTGGAAGGGCATTTCTCACTGCCATCAGGTCTAGGTGGTGGTTTGAAAGTGTGGTGGTGAACCATTCTGGCAGATCACTTTGACTGTCTGCTCATGAAATCTCGCTGCAATGGATCCAATGTATTTTTCCTGCAGAACTATGATTTTTTTTTTTGCAAATTATCGTTGAACTGATGTTCTATTAGATAAACTGTTCTATGACTTGGAATGATACAAGTGAAATGAATGTTTTACGACAAAAAGGCCAGACCGATTCTTTGCCATAGTTGAGGGTTCTCCTGTGTTCATTGCATGCAAATCATTTTAATTCTGTGTTAAGACTGTCTGAATTGAAGTTTGCAAATGAATGCTAATTTGATGTTCTGAAGTGAAGAATAGTAATAGTCCTCAAGGGTATAGGGACAGACTGACACATAATGGGCAGATATGTGACAGATGAAATTGTAGTTCAATTGGAATGCTTCCTGCGGCTGGGTAGGATGACAGGCATCATAAACTAGAGGGCATAATTCTAAAAAGATGCAAGTCAGAGAACGCTAAGGATATCGTTACAATGGAGTCAACAGAATATGATTATTATGTCCAATTCAAGTCACTACATCTTAAAATTTAGAAGATGTTCAGAAGGATACAGAACTGATTCATTTAAATTATTCCAGATATGAAAGTACTGTGGAAGATGATGGTTGTGCTTGGAACAGCCAAGGTACTGGGGAATGTGACAGAGATAGAAACATAGAAACATAGAAAGTAGGTGCAGGAGTAGGCCATTCGGCCCTTCCAGAGATTCACCACTCTCTGTGTGAACATTTTTTTTCTCATCTCTGTCCTAAAAGATTTCCCCCTTGTCCTTAAACTGTGACCCCTTGTCCTGGACTTCCCCAACATCGGGAACAATCTTCCTGCATCTAGCCTGTCCAACCCCTTAAGAATTTTGTAAGTTTCTATAAGATCCCCCCTCAGTCTTCTAAATTCTAGCGAGTACAAGCCGAGTCTATCCAGTCTTTCTTCATATGGAAGTCCTGCGATCCCAGGATTCAGTCTGGTGAACCTTCTCTGTACTCCCTCTATGGCAAAACTGTACACAATACTCCAGGTGTGGTCTCACCAAGGCCCTGTACAACTGCAGCAGAACCTCCCTGCTCCTATACTCAAATCCTTTTGCAATGAATGCTAACATACCATTCGCTTTCTTCACTGCCTGCTGCCCCTGCATGCCTCATTGTAATGACTGGTGTACCATGACACCCAGGTTTCGTTGCATTTCCTGTTTTCCTAATCAGGCCACCATTCAGATATTAGTCTGCTTTCCTGTTCTTGCCACCAAAGTGGATAACCTCACATTTATCCACAGTATACTGCATCTGCCATGCATTTGCCCACTCACCCAACCTATCCAGGTCACTTTGCAGCCTCCTAGCATCCTCCTCACAGCTAACAATGCCTGCCCCCCCCCCCCCCCCCCCCAGCTTCGTGTCATCCGCAAACTTGGCGATGTTGCAGTCAATTCCCTCATCCAAATCATTAATATATATTGTAAATAGCTGGGGTCCCAGCACTGAGCCTTGCGGACCCCACTAGTCACTGTCTGTAATTCTGAAAAGGACCACTTTACTCCTACTCTTTGCTTCCTGTCTGCCAGGCAGTTCTCTATCCACATCAATACTGAACCCCCAATACCATGTGCTTTAAGTTTGCATACTAATCTCTTATGTGGGACCTTGTCGAAAGCCTTCTGAAAGTCCAGATATAACACATCCACTGGTTCTCCCTTAACCACTCTAGTTTCATCCTCGAAAAATTCTATAAGATTCATCAGACATGATTTACCTTTCATAAATCCATGCTGACTTTGTCCAATGATTTCACCACTTTCCAAATGTGCTGTTACCCCACCTTTAATAACTGACTCCAGCATTTTCTCCACTACCGATGTTAGACTAACTGGTCTGTAATTCCCCGTTTTCTCTCCCCCTCCCTTTTTAAAAAGTGGGGTTACATTAACTACCCTCCAATCCTCAGGAACTACTCCAGAATCTAAAGAGTTTTGAAAAATTATCACTAATGCATCCACTATTTCTGGGGCTACTTCCTTAAGTTCTCTGGGATGCAGCGTATCTGGCCCTGGGGATTTATCGGCCTTTAATTCAATTTACCCAACACCACTTCCTGACTAATCTGGTTTTCCCTGCCAGTTTTCTTTCATAATCTATTTTCCCTTTCCTAATTAAGCCCTTTGCCCTCTTCTGCTGGACTCTGAATTTCTCCCAGTCCTCTGGTAGACTGCCTTTTCTGGCTAATTTGTATGCTTCATCTTTTGTTTTGATACTATCTCTGATTTCCCTTGTTATCCACGGATGCATTCCCCGATTCATTCTTTTGCAAAACTGGGATGAACAATTGGGTAGAGGGTATACCTCACACCCTCTAGTCCTGGCAAAATCCTTGTAAATCTTTTCTGGACCTTTTCAAGCTTGACAATATTTCTGGACCTTTTCAAGATTGACAAGAGTTGGATAGAGCTCTAGGGGCTAATGGAGTCAAGGGAGAAAGGGAGAAGGCAGGCACAGGTTAATGATAGCGGACGATCAGCCATGATCCCAATGAATGGCGGTGCTGGCTCAAAGGGCCGAATGGCCTCCTCCTGCACCTATTTTCTATGTTTCTATGTAATATCTTTCCAAAACATGGTGACCAGAACTGAACACAATATTCTAAATGCGAAATACAGCAACGCCTCAAACGATGGCAACATGACCTCCCAGCTTTTATACTCAATACTCTGACTGATGAAGGCCAATGTGCCAAAAGCCATTGTGAACACCTTATCTACCTGCGACTCGACCTTCAAAGAATCATGCATCTCGCTCCCAGATCCCTCTGCTCGACAATCCACAGAGGCCTACCATGCACTGTGTAAGTCCTATCTTTGTTAGACATCCCGAAATGCAACACCTCACACTTCTCTAGTCACAGGCCTCCAGTCCGAGAAACAACCTTCCACCATCACCCTCTGCTTCCTTCCATGGAGCCAATTTTCTATCCATTCAGCTATCTCTCCTTGGATCCCATGCGATCTAATCTTCCGGAGTAGCCTACCATGCGGAACCTTGTTGAAAGTCTTTCTGAAATCCATGCACGAATCTACAGATCTGCCCTCATCAGCCTTTTTGGCAAGTCTTCAAAAAAATAAATCAGATTTGTGAGACATGACCTCCCACGTACAAAACCATGCCAACTACCCCAATCAGACCTTGCCCATCCAAATGCCTGTATAACCTATCCCTCAGAATACTCTCTAGTAACTTTCCAACTACAGATGTTAAGCTCACCGGCCTATAGTTCCCAGCATTTTCTCGGCAGCTCTTCTTGAAAAGAGGCATATTTGCCACCCTCCAGTCTTTCGGCAGCTCTCCTGTATTTAAGGACGACTCGTAAATTTCAACCAGGGCTCCCACAATTCCCTCTCTAGTTTCCCGCAACATCCTCAAATACATCTGATCAGGCCCTTGAGATTTGTCTACCTTCATACAATATAGTACCTTCAAATTGTGGAGTACAGAGGCAAATAAATAAATGATGGGTCTTTGTCCCAAACATTATGGAGGCAGCATCTCATATTGACATGTCGCACCGATAAGCAAACTGATGCAGATCCAGGCACTTTCTGAGCACAAGTTGATTCCTGCCATAACCAACCTCTCAGAGTACTTTATTATGCAGGGCTCTCACTTAACTTTTTTTCCCTGTTGCCAGCTGGGCAACCTTGACAGCATGCGATAATGTGCTCGGACGAAGTGCGTAGTTACCAGTCGGAGTTATACTCAATGAAGCATTCACATATTATGTTCAAGAAGGAACTGCAGATGCTGGAAAATCAAAGGTAGACAACAGTGCTGGAGAAACTCAGCGGGTGCAGCAGCATCTATGGAACGAAGGAAATAGGCAACGTTTCAGGCCGAAACCCATCAGTCTGAAGGGTTTCGGCCTGAAACGTTGCCCATTTCCTTCGCTCCATAAATGCTGCCGCATCCGCTGAGTTTTTCCAGCACTTTTGTCTACATTCACATATTATTTCTGCTTCAAATAACTCAAACTAAACATATTCTCCAATCAAGACATGATATATTCCACAATGACATGCAGCAAAATTATAATGCAATATCTCAACTCTTTTTACACATTGCAATTAATGCAATTTCTATTAGCTCTTTCCACTGCCAAACAAAACTGTGGTTGGATTAATCAGCATATGATCAACCTGTGTAAATAAATCCTGGAAAATGGTAACATATATGCTTAACCACGCACACTACATATTGATGCAAGCATGTTTTCTGTGAAGGACTGAAAATTACCATGACATGGCCATAGCATGGGTCGTTATTGCTATTGGCACAGAAACACTCTCGCTTCCCGCATAATTTATCCATAACAAAATATACAGGTTGCAAGGAAATTTCTATAGACAAGTTAAACATTACACTAACTGACAAGAGATGGCCAAAGGGACTTCCGGTGGCGCTATGGAGTAGGAGGAACCAGCGCCGTCCAGCTCCGTAAAAATTGTATTAAAAAACGGGGAAAAACGGGGTTATTTATAGCTACTTACCAGAGAGGAGTGTTTGTGAACGGCACCGGCAGCAGATAAGGCCCGTGACGTCATCAGGCGCGCAACTTTTAAAGCAGTAATGTTGATGAAAATAACTCCCCCTCCCAAAGAGAAAAAATCTGTGCTGAAAAAAGAGGTAGGCCCAGTTGAAGCCTCGACCTCGAGTTTGACTGGCTCTCTGGAGGATATCCCAAGGAAGAAATCTGAAATGGAGGATCTGAAAGCCACCATGAAGGGTGAGTTTAAAAATATGAAGAAAGAATATAAGGAAGAATTTAAGCTGCTCAGAGCTGATATTGAAATATTTAAAGAACAAGTTAAAGGAGTTGAAAAATGAAGTTGCAACCATAGTAAAAACTATGATGGATGAATGGAAGATAAAAGCAGATGCTGATCTAAAACAACAGATGCATGAAGTTAATCAGAAAGTTGGTGGTTTGGAACTCTCAGTTGATCGCAAGTTGGAACCTATTATGAGAACACTTGATCAACAACACGAAGCAATAAAGGAACTGACCAATATTGCGGATTCAAGTGCTAAGGCGAATGAGAAACTTCTCTCCGAGAACAAGCGTTTAACAGATTTATTGAATAAAATAACTGAGAAATGTATTGACTTGGAGGGAAGGCAACGACGTAAGAACTTGCGTATCGTAGGTGTGCGTGAAGGCAAGGAGGGAGCTCAAGACACCAAAGAGTTTGCTGCAAATCTTTTGAAGAATGTCTTGAATCTGGATCAAGCACCCCTACTTGGCCGAGCGCACAGAGCACTGAGACGACGCCCAAAGACGGGTTCCCCACCAAGGCAACTGATTGTGAAAGTGGTTTACGATCATGTTTTGGAAGATATGATGAAGATAATAATTCGCAAACAGAATCTGTTTTATGATGGTGATAAGATCAGCATATTCAGAGATTATCCTGCGGAAGTTGCCAGGAGAAGAGCCCTTTTTACTGAAACAAGGCACATCCTCAGGAATATAAAGGGCGTGAGATATGGCCTGATGTATCCTGCCACACTACGAGTGAGCTACGACAATAAAGAGCACCACTTCACTAAACATACCGAAGCTCTGGAGTTCGCACGTAAAATCGAGAAGGAGTTGGATGAGGAAGAAGAAGAAGAAGCAGAAGGAACACAGAGAGAAGACGAGGATGAAGAAGAGGAGGAAGAATAACAAACTTGAATTATACTCAACACTTACCTGATGCCGATCCACAACCAGCATTAAGGAGGAAGAATGATGAACTTGTAAAATTATTGGACTTGGAGAGCTCAATGATTATTAATAATAAACTAATATATAATAGTATTAGTTCAGTACTAACCATTATTAATAAATATATGCGATACCTCCTTAAATAACCTAAAACGATAACAGCAAATTAAATCAATAAAGTATTAATAAGAATGGAAATGTAACACCCCGCCCCTAAATATATTGCCCTCAAGGCATTTACGGAACTGGAAATACAAACATCTTTTTTTTCCCAACGGAAGTCCGTAGTTTAACAGCCACGCTAGTGTGGCTTACACTAACATCACTTTATGTAGCTTTAGACACTCTTTCTTTCCTGCACCTTTCCAATAATATTACTAACTTTTTCTTTTCTCTTTTTTATATATTTTTTTAATATATTATATGTGGAATTATATTACTTTTGAATGGAATTATACCGTAGACTGGAGAGGATATGTATGTCAAATAATGTTATTAGTAGATCATAAATTAGGGTGCGAAATTGGGATATATGTGCTGAGACATCTACCTCATTATAATCCACCATAACCTAATGCAAGACACTAACAAGAAAAAGGGGGGTGATGGAATCACCTTCTGTAGTTGGAATGTAAAAGGTATTAATGAACCAATCAAAAGAGGTACGGTTTTGGCGCAATTAAATAGAATACAAGCTGATATAATCTATCTTCAAGAGACTCATCTAAAAAAGGAGGCACAATATAGGTTAACGGCAAATTGGATTTCTAGGGTGTATCATTCATCATTCACTCATAAATCTCGAGGAGTTGCCATTCTTATTCGTAAAGGTATTCAATTTAAACATAGTTCAATAATAGAGGACCCAAAAGGTAGATATATAATAGTCACAGGTGAATTATACTCGAAGAAGGTTGTACTTATGAATATATATGGCCCAAATTTTGATAATCCACTATTCTTTAAGAAAATATTTAACACTATCCCTACAGTAACACAGAACAATCTAATAATTGGGGGCGACTTAAATTGCACTTTGGATAATTATTTAGACAGATCTTCAATCAAAAGGAAGGTTATTTCTAAATCAAGCGAATTCATAAACTCTTTTATTAGATCAGCTAATGTCAAAGATATTTGGAGAAATGTAAATCCTAATGGCCAAGAATACTCATTTTACTCGCCGGTATTTGGAACATACTCCAGGATAGATTATTTTCTAATAGATTCAAAACTTGTCCCATTTACGTATGACTCAAAATACCATAATATTATTATTTCGGATCATGCTCCATTAACATTTAAAATTAACTTAAAGGATATAACTAAAGGATATTCGCAATGGAGACTTAATCCTCATATATTAAACGATAAAAGGTGCTCAGATTATCTGGTTAAACAGATTGAATTATTTTTTGAAACCAATGACAAACCTGGAATTTCATCATCTCTCTTATGGGACACATTTAAAGCTTTCATACGGGGTGCTACAATCTCAGCGCAGGCATATCTGAATAAGGAAAATAGAAAGATTCAACAGAAATTGGAAAATGACATAAGGCAGTTGGACATGGAAAATACTATGTCTCCATCTAGGGTTATACATAATAAAATTGTAACATTAAAATACAAATTAAATGAGATACAATCAATGTACGTTATTAAACTTTTTCAAAAGACCAAACAAATACATTTTGAATTTGGGGATAAACCGCATAAATTGTTAGCTCGGCAACTAAGAAAAACAGAAGAAGAAAAAATGATATACAAGGTCAAATCTGAACAAGGAGATATATTAACTTTACCAAAAGATATTAATGATAGATTTCAACAATACTATCAAAAACTATATACATCAAAAGTGACGGATCAACCCGAGACAATAGAAACGTTTCTCCAGAAATGTATCATTAATGGATTAGATCGGGAAGGTAGAGAATTATTAGATGCCGAAATATCAGCAAAAGATATTGAGGAATCAATTAGATCATTGAAGAATGGTAAAGCTGCAGGACCCGATGGTTTGGGGGTTGAATTTTATAAGAAGTTTCATGATTTGATCGTCCCACGGTTACAAACTATGTACAAAGTTGCCTACGAACAAGAACAACTTCCAGAAACCTTAAAAGAATCCACAATTACACTTTTTCCTGAGGCAGACAGAGATCCAGAAGATACAGGATCATACAGAGCAATAGCTCTTTTAAATACAGATAAAAAAATATTAACAAAAATTTTATCTCAACGGTTAAGTTTAGTGATCAATAGATTAATACATCATGATCAAACAGGTTTTATTCCTAAACGTTATTCCACTTATAACTTAAGACGTCTGTTTAATATTATCTACTCGAAAAGATTGACTGATAACTGATAACTAGCAGTTATATCCCCGGATGCGGAGAAGGTTTGACCAGGTTGAATGGCCTTATTTATTTAGGATAATGCAGAAATTCCAATTGGGAGAAGGATTTTGCAAATGGGTTAGAATTTTATACTCGGGCCCAACAGCAAGAATCCTAACAAACCAAATGTTATCAGCAAAATTCAATCTTTCTAGGGGTTGTAGACAAGGTTGCCCGTTATCACCTTTACTATTTGCACTCGCTATAGAATTATTAGCCGAAAGGATTAGAGTAGAACCAGAAATTTATGGATATAATACTAAAACTACAATTAATAAAATATCTTTATATGCAGATGATGTTTTATTGTATATAACAAAACCAGAGGTTAGCATCCCTAAAGTACTTGAAGTGATAAATGAATTTAGTAAGTTCTCAGGATATAGAATTAACTGGAATAAAAGTGAAATTATGCCTATAACAGGAATTAAATTGAATAAATTACAAAAATTTCCATTTAAAATAGCTAATCAAATTATCTTTTTATCTTATTTATCTTGGAATTAATGTATCAAAATCTTATAATTCTTTATTTAAATCTAATTTTCCCCAATTATTAAATAAATTAAAAACAAATATTTTATATTGGAAAACATTACCGATATCAATGAACGGTAGAATAAATGCCATTAAAATGATTTTTCTGCCTCAATTACTATATTTATTTCAAGCCATTCCGTTATATCTTCCTAAATTTTTTTTTTTTAATTGATTCTATAGTTAATAGCTTTATTTGGGATTATAAAAATCATAGAATAAGTAAAACACACTTATGTAAATCTAAGATAAATGGTGGATTAGCTTTACCTAATTTTTTATATTATTTTTAGGCGGTTCAGATTAAGAACTTTAATTATTGGTTGATACAGATGGAACAAGACCCAGCATGGTTAAGAATTGAAAAGGAAGATTGTTTTCCTTTCAACATAAGCACAATACTCCTTGCCCCTGGGGTGGTACAAAAAAAATTATATAAGGAAAACCCTATAATTTTAAATAATATACATACCTGGAAACAAATTATTAAGACTTTACATTTAGAAACTATGCCACTTTGTTTACCAATTATGAATAATCCTATGTTTAAACCTTCAACATTGGATGTGGGGTTTAGACATTGGAAAAATTTAGGAATAATAAGGATAGAACATCTTTACAGGAATGGGAAATTCCTCTTATTCCAGGAATTGAAAGAGATTTATGGACTGCAAGCAAATAATCTATTTAGATATTTACAAATTAGAGATTATGTCAAATTAAATACGCTAAATTATAGAAATAGAGAGCCAGGTATACTGGATGAAGTACTTAACAAGCATCCAACAACAGAAAAATTAATAGCATCTATATACAATATTTTTTTGGACAGGGAAATGCCAAAAACGGAACTATTCCGACAAAAATGGGAAAATAAAATTGGTTTACCTATAACAGAAGATTTATGGGAAGAAAGCTTACAACGAATTCATCGCTGTTCGTTAAATGCCAGACATACTTTGATACAATTCAAAGTAATACATAGATTACACTACTCAAAAAAGAAATTAAATAGAATTTTTCCTACTATATCACCATTATGTGATAAATGTCAGCACATAGAAGGACATAACTGCAGCAAATGTTCTTTTGGTAATATGTTTAAAGGTGTCAAAACAAATAATAACATTGGGAATTAAAACACATTTGATTGCATTCCGTTATTAAACATAATCAATGTTCGCTCTGAAGACCAAGAAGCACAATAGGGTCGGGGCTGTGTGAATCAGCTCGGGGTGGATAGATGACGGGGGAGGTTTGAGAAGGCAATCAGTGCGGAATGGATGGATCGAGGCAGGTGAATAAGTATGTGTTAGTTGCAGTATGTAAAAATGTGAGGGGAGAGCACGGGGTTGTCAGCGGTGAGGAGGTGGGGAGGAAGGAAGGTCAGCACTCCTCGGACAACATTGCCCCGCTGCCTTGGCCGTCCCTGTCCAATGGCAAAGTGCCGCCGCCAAAGAGGGAGGCGGGTGGAATCTCCTCGCCACGGTGCAGCTCAAAGATCTTTGGTGCAAATGCTTCAGCAGCCGCCACCGCTTCCTCCTCCCGCACCCTGGCGGAAGGAGACCTCCATCGGCGTGCGAGAGGGGTTGTTTTGAAAGCGCCGTTAGCGGGTTTGCAGGCAACGGCCATTATCAGGGCGATTGCGGCCGCTGCCTGCAAATCAACCAACGGCGCTTTCAAAACAACCACTCTAAAATCAACAAACAGGATCCTCGCATAGGTCCCCTGGCGGTCTAGGTGCTATAGGGTGAAGTGCAGGCCCAGATTGACTGCATCATCCACAGATCTATTGGCCCGATATGCAAACTGCATAGGATCTATAGGATAGAGATCTTTTTCAGCTTAGCCAGCACAAGCCTTTCGAGTGCCTTCATGACTACAGAGGTCGATGCGACAGGCCTGTAGTCATTAAGAATAAGTAATCCTCGCCTTTTTGGGTACAGGGTCAATAGTGGAGACTTTAACCATATAACAATTACAGCACGGAAACAGGCCATCTCGGCCCTTCAAGTCCATGCCGAACAACTTTTTTCCCTTAGTCCCACCTGCCTGCACTCATACCATAACCCTCCATACCCTTCTCATCCATATGCCTATACAATTTATTTTTAAATGATACCAACGAACCTGCCGCCACCACTTCCACTGGAAGCTCATTCCACACCGCTACCACTCTCTGAGTAAAGAAGTTCCCCCTCATGTTACCCCTAAACGTCTGTCCCTTAATTCTAAAGTCATGTCCTCTTGTTTGAATCTTCCCTATTCTCAAAGGGAAAAGCTTGTCCACATCAACTCTGTCTATCCCTCTCATCATTTTAAAGACCTCTATCAAGTCCCCCCTTAACCTTCTGCACTCCAGAGAATAAAGACCCAACTTACTCAACCTATCTCTGTAACTTAGCTGTTGAAACCCAGGCAACATTCTAGTAAATCTCCTCTGTACCCTCTCTATTTTGTTGACATCCTTCCTATAATTGGGCGACCAAAATTATGCACCATACTCCAGATTTGGTCTCACCAATGCCTTGTACAATTTTAACATTACATCCCAGCTTCTATACTCAATGCTCTGATTTATAAAGGCTAGCATACCAAAAGCTTTCTTTACCACCCTATCTATATGAGATTCCACCTTCAAGGAACTATGCACGGTTATTCCCAGATCCCTCTGTTCAACTGTATTCTTCAATTTACCTACCATTTACCATGTACGTCCTATTTTGATTTGTCCTGCCAAGGTGTAGCACCTCACATTTATCAGCATTAAACTCCATCTGCCATCTTTCAGTCCATTTTTCCAACTGGTCTAAATCACTCTGTAGACTTTGGAAATCCTCTTCATTATCCACAAGGCCCCCTATCTTGGTATCATCTGCATACTTACTAATCCAATTTACCACCCCTTCATCCAGATCATTGATGTACATGACAAACAACAAAGGACCCAACACAGATCCCTGAGGCATCCCACTAGTCACCTGCCTCCAACCCGACAAGCAGGCATCCACCATTACCCTCTGGCTTCTCCCATTGCAGCCACTGTTGAATCCATCTTGCTATTCCTGCATTTATATACAGTTGAACCTTCTTAACCATGAGTAACCTTGTCAAAGGCCTTACTAAAGTCCATATAGACGACATCCACTGCTTTACCCTCATCAATTTCCCTAGTAACCTCTTCAAAAAATTCAAGAAGAAATTCAAGAAGACTTTGAAGCAGGCAGGGACAGTACATGTTTGCAGGGAATGGTTGAAAATGTCTGTATAGACCAGTGCCAGCTGTCTGGCACAGAGCTTAAGAGAAGAGGGGGAAACAATGTCAGGTCCTGGAGATTTCCGGCTTTTTTGTCTTCTGAAAAGCCTCTCCACCTTCTCTATTTTTATTGTTGATATTGAATACGTGATGTTGTGCAGCACAGAGGGTGTGAAGTGGTGATTGGACGGGGGTGGGTGTAGAAGGGCCCAGTCTTTGCAGACTGAGGCATCTAGGCTTCAATCTTACCAGTGCCTCTATGAATACCATCTAGCTGTACTTACATTCACCATAATAAAGTACTCGGAGAGGTTGGTTACAGCAGGAATCAACTTCTGCTCAGAAAGTGCCTGGATCTGCATTGGTTTGCTTATCGGTACGACATGTCAACATGAGATGCTGCTTCCATAATGTTTGGAACAAAGACCCATCATTTATTTATTTGCCTCTGTACTCCACAATTTGAGATTTGTAATAGGAAAAAAATCACACGTGGCTAAAATGCCAGATTTAAAATATTAAAGGGTATTTTTATACATTTTGGTTTCACCATGTAGAAATTACAGCTGTGTTTATACTTAGTCCACCCCATTTCAGGACACCCTAATGTTTGGGACATATGGCTTCATCAGTGTTTGTAGTTGCTCAGGTGTGTTTAATTGCCTCCTTAATGCAGGTATCAGAGAGCTCTCGGCACATAGTCTTTCCTCCAGTCTTTCCATCACCGTTGGAAACTTTTATTGCTGTTTATCAACATGAAGACCAAAGTTGTGCCAATGAAATTCAAAAAAGCCATTATGAGACTGAGAAACAAGAAAAATACTGTTAGAGGCATCAGCCAAACCTTAGGATTGCTAAAATCAAATGTTTGGAACATCATTAAGAAGAAAGAGAGCACGGGTGAGTTACTAATCGCAAAGGGACTGGCAGGCCAAGGAAGACCTCCACAGCTGAGGATTGAAGAATTCTCTCTATAATAAAGAAAAATCCCCAAACACCTCTCCGACAGATCAGAAACACTCGTCAGAAACAAGGTGTGGATTTGTCAATGACCACTGTCTGCAGAAGACTTTATGAACAGAAATACAGAGGCTACACTGCAAGATGCAAACCACTGGTTAGCCACAAAAATAGGGTGGCCAGGTTACAGTTTGCCAAGAAGTATTTAAAAGACCAGCCACAGATCTGGAAAAAGGTCTTGTGGACAGGCGAGACGAAATATCATAGTGATGACAAGAGCAAAGTGTGGCGGAGAGAAGGAACTGCCCAAGATCCAAAGCATATCCCTCATCTGTGAAACACGGTGGTGAGGGGTGTTATGGCCTGGGCATGTATGGCTGTTGAAGGTACTGGCTCACTTATCTTCATTGATGATACAACTGCTAATGGTAGCAGCATAATGAATTCTGAAGTGTACAGACACATCCTATCAGCTCAAGTTCAAACAAATGACTCAAAACTCATTGGCCGGCGGTTCATTCTACAGCAAGACAATGATCCCAAACATACTGCTAAAGCAACAAAGGAGTTTTTCAAAGCTAAAAAGTGGTCAATTCTTGAATGGCCAAGTCAATCACCCTATCTAAAATGAGGAGAGAGAGAAAGAGAGAGAGATACATAAGGCTGAACAATTTCTATAATCTGCTTGGGGGGGGGTACACAAAAAGCTGGAGAAACTCAGCGGGTGCAGCAGCATCTAGGAGCGAAGGAGATAAGCAACGTTTCAGGTCGAGACCCTTCTTCAGACCTATAATCTGCTTGCTCTTTCCCCCAAGTAATTATGAAAAATAAAGCAACTGAAATAAATTACATCAAAATTGTTCAGAAAATGATTTTCTTCAGTGAAAAAAATGTTAATAATGAATCCCCAAACATCGTAGTAATTCTGTAATTCCAGCCTGAAACGTCACTTGCCTGTTCCCTCCCCAGATGCTACTAATTCATTCACAACACAGAAGCTGTCTGAACTGCCGAGTTCTTCCAGCACTTTTTGCATTTTGCTCAAGATTCCAGTATCTGCAGCCCAATCTCATGTAATCCTAATGATTCTTTTTTCAGATATAAGAGCTGATCGTTCTATACAAAACAGTGTTTTCTTAATGAGAAATATTAATACTTCAGTGTAATTTTTCAATTAGTGTATCCAAACAATTTAGTAAATGTAACATTTTTTGCCAGAAATGGCGAATGTAATGATTAAATCAGATGTTAATGCATAGGCAAGATTAAATACCAAATTACTGCAATTAAAAACAAAGACCACAACCTGATCCAAAGTATTGCTAATCAGCCGTTAACATTTGATTTTTTTTTATTTTGGATGTGTTTCAGTCCATCCAAGTTCAACTTCCACTGATTTCTGCTCATGCCCCCCAGACAATATAAAACATACACCTGGAAATGTTCCCTTGGTGTTGCATTAAAAATGGAATACTACAGTAATTACACATTATAGTTTTGGTTTTGTTAAGAAGAAACTGATGATCATGCTCCAAACTGTAATTCTTGGAAAATTTCTAGCTGATGGATGGGGTGTCCTCTTTTTGCAACCCCCTCTTACTCCCATGCATATTTGCTCCAAGCTCATCCAAAACTCTCCAAACCATAACATAACAAATTTGTTAGCTTTATATGGTTGGTCTAAGACAATAGGCAATAGACAATAGGTGCAGGAGTAGCCATTCGGCCCGTCGAACCAACACCGCCATTCAATGTGATCATGGCTGATCATCCACAATCAACATCCAGTTGAGCAAAGTATCAATTTAAATACTCTCATTTGCCTCGTATCTATCTGTAGCCTTCTCCATTTCCAGAATCCACCCAGATATGAGCTCCTTCAGTTTTGAATATCTCCAATGTTAAGAGCACCACCTATACTTACCATTTCTTAAGCTGTTCTGGTGACAAACTTCAGAGCAGCTACACTAAACACTCAATTTTCTTTCCTCTGTTAAAAACCTTGTTAAAGCCTACCCGACTAACATTTAAACTATCTATCCCAACATATCTTTATGCAGCTCTGTATCATAACACCACTTTTTGCTTCCTGCGGATGTTTTAGTATGTTAAAGATGAAATATAATTACAAGATGTTGGATTAAGAGAAGCCTGCGGTTCCATCCACCACATCACTTTGATAGAATAGCCTTCGAAATAGACAAAGCACTTAAAAAGGTCAAGTTGTGCAAATGCACATGACTGGTCTGTAGAAGTTTAGAAACTTACAGATGGAGCCATTTGGCATAGCATGTCTGTGCTGAATCATGCCAAATTTCACTTTTCAGCAGTTTATTCATTGTTTTCAAGTTTAAGTCTATCAAAAGTTTCTGTCTATAATACTCAATTGCAGACCCAAGTATTCTTCGTGGAAAAACTCATTAATAATTTCAGATGTGTGATCCTAGTTTCTGCCCAGGGAAGAATGTGCATCCACTAAAAAATAGTCCCCTCTTGAATCTGACCTCGGCCCCCTCTTGTCCTTGGGTAAAAATGTAGCCTATTCATTAATCTTTCCACAGCAACAATCCCTTGCAAGGTGCACATGCCAGTGGCAATTCTCATCAACACAAAGTGCAGCTCAAAAGTAAAAACATGGACAGTGGCAAGGTCCAGCCTGCAGACAATGTAGCCAAAATATGGCTGGGAGTACTCAGCAAATGAGAAGTTGTAAGGGTTAAAAAGATGGGGTGCAAAATAAAGTGGAAGGGGAAGGAACTAAGTTAAAATATTCAGCCACAGGGAGTGTGTGGGATTCAGCAGTATGAGCATGTTGGGCATGGAGCCAGGCTGTGTGGGAGTGTCATGTGTACCTACTGTCCTGCATTCATACAATGTGTGCCAATAAGGGTATCTAACATTACAGAGCAATAATCAATGTTTATTGTTACTGTGGATTTCTCGTTGAATATTTTTTTTTGTCAACGTGGCCCCCACTTGAGAAATTGCAAACACCATTGTTCTAGATTAATTACACCCTTTATGTAATGTAGCCAAGACCGTAAACAGTACTCCAGCTGTGACCTATTATGTTACACATCTCCAGCTTAACCTCGTTTTTTTAATACTCGGCCAATAAAACATTACACTATCTACCTTTCACACCACTTCCATATTATTTTACAAATCATTGTAACACTAAACAAGAAAGGATGCGGTGTACCAAGCTTTTCAACCACCGATCACAATTGTTTGAAAGAGAAATAATGTTGGCTCATGATTTTTTTTCCCAGAGAAGTTATGAAATTGAAAACAATGGCATCCTTTCCGACCGGCTGGCTCTCCGCATCAAATCAGACAAAAGCAGCAAAGAGTTACTGAGTGGGACTGTGTTAAACGGGAAAACTGCGGTACAAACTGAAACGCGATTGGAACAACAGCGTCTCCTACTCTGCAAACCAGTGGCCAGATTTCCTTGTGGCTTTTGTCACGCTTCAGCATTGAAACTCCAGGAAGGGGTTGCCAAGACACCCACCACCTCCCCTTACACTCGCAGGTACCCGGTTATAAAATACTCCACGTCGTTTCGCCGGCGACAAAAAGGGCGAAGTTTCTGGAGGTTGCAAGAGATGAGCGGTTTGTCGAGGAAGTTTTTGTTCCGCCCGGCGCTGCGGATCGGGACAAAAGGCTCCCTCCCGACCTTTTGTTCTGTATAATAGGGATGCACAAAGAAACCCAGTCGATGCACGCCAGCCCGTTTAATATTGGATGTGGGAAATAATGGTGCATTCTCCCTAATGCTGACCCCCAGTGCCGCCCTGGGAAGGGGCACCAATACCCGGCGCCGGCTTCCCTCAACTCACCCAGAAGACGATGTTGAAGCCGAACAGGACGTACTTTACGCAGCAACTAACTTCGGGGCCCTTGAAGTGTTTGCCGGACATGGTGTGAGCGGGAAGGCGGCGGCGGGAGCGGACGGTCGGGGAGGGAGGGAGGGAGACCCCGGCGGCCGCCCGCTTCACTCGCGATCAACGGCCAGCGAGAGGAACCAGGCGCTGAGGCCCGCCCGCCCACCTCAGCAGGGGCACCGAGCGATCGTGCATCGGGGCTGCCCTCGGCCCGACAGCCGGTCGACGACGACAGACGGACGGACGAGCGCGCTCACAGCTCCATGGCATCGACGCGCGCCGGGCAACCGCCAACCGCCTGTGCCCGTGCACCCCCTGCCCCGCCTCCGCGCATGCGCCCTGCCGCCCGCCGGGCCCCGCGCGGGTGGGGGAGGAGGAGAGGGGGGCGGGGCAGCCCTATCGTGATTGACATGTTCTCGTGACGCGGCTAGGTGGGCGGGGCAAGTGCTCCCAAAGATCTTTGATCCCCAAGTTAGGGTTAGGGTTAAGATCTTTGATCGCAGGAGAGTGTCTTCATTTGGTTACTTGGTCCTCCAAAATATTCCAACTGGAATTTAAACTGGAGGTGGTGAAGGGAGGGGTTTAGCCAGAGAGGGTTATTGGGAAGAAAGTGCCGCTTTAAATTTAGTTGCATCTGGCTGGGCAACCGTGGCTTGGTGGAGATTATTCCATGCTTTAATAGTGTGCGGGAACAATGAATTGCTGTACACATCTGTCTTTGAGGCTGGGACCACAAATTGGATCGAATGCCCTATTCTGCTGCTAATTGGTTTGGGGTTGGTGTAGGTCTTGCGATCTATGTCTAGCTGACCATTTAACATTTTGTAAAAACTGGTCAAACGGTGAGCTTCACGTATGTCTTGGAGAGGGTTCCACCCCAGAGAATTCAGAAGTTTGGTGACACTTGCTTCTCTCTCGTAGGTGTTAGTAACAAATCGAGCGGCCTGTCTTTGGACACGTTCGATGGATGAAATGTTTGAATCTGGTATAGATATCGGGGGTGGGAGATTGCAACCTTCACGTGGTCTGCCCTGTTTCGACAAATGCAATCAACCCGGCGTGCACAATCAAATAAGATCAAATAGAACAAGTTGTCCGACAACTTTAGGCTGTGCACGTCATACGCAAAAATAATAATAAGAAGAGTATAGATATCAAATACATTTGCAATGATGAACGTGGCAGAATGTAATGGAATTAAATCCTTACAGGAAATGTGTTTGGATTACGTGTAGGAAGGACAGCGGATGTTGATTTAAATGAAAAATAGACACAATAGACATTAGGTGCAAGAGTAGGCCATTTGGCCCTTTGAGCCAGCACCGCCATTCAATGTGATCATGGCTGATCATCCCCAATCAGTACCCCGTTCCTCCTTCTCTCCATATGCTGGAGTACCTCAGCGGGACAGGTAGCGTTTCTGGAGAGAAGGAATGGGTGGCATTTCGGGTTGAGCCCCTTCTTCAGACTGAGAGTGACAGGAGGGGGAAGTACAGAAATAAGGAAATGTAAGGTATGAGAACGAGACATCAAAGGGGGTGGAGAGCAAGGAAAATGCAGAATAGAACATTGTTTGCTAGGAGAAGGAAGTGATGGAAATGAGTTTTAGGAACTAGGAGTATGCTAAGGTCCTGAGGCTGAGGTTGGGAAGGAAGGCGGGGGGGATTTTTGTTAATGTGCAGTCACACCCACATAAGAGTATGCATAACTTGTTTATTGTGTATTTGTAATATAGTTTATTGTGTATCATATGTCATAGCTGTTTCCTTGCAATTCTCTCTCTCTCTGTTGCCTGTAACCATCGTCTGCTTCGGTGAGGAAAGCAGGTCGGTGATTGGTCACAACGCCCCTCAGAGATTGTCTGATTGGCCGCCGAGCGACCAGCGCATTATGTGATTGGACACAATGCCCTTGGGGACAGCGGCTAATTGGACGGGAGGAGACCAATTTGTTGATTGGACGGGAATTTTAAGGGAAGCTGGTCGGTGATGGTCAGAACGCCCTTGTGTAGACTGTGTCTGATTAGCCACCAATTGACCAGCACATTATCTGATTGGACACAATGCCCTTGGAGACAGCGGCTGATTGGATGGGAGGAGATGAATTTGTTGATTGGACGGGAATTTTAAGGGAAGCTGGTCGGTGATTGGTCACAACGCCCCTCGGAGACTGTGCCGATTGGCTGCCGAAGGTGACCAGCGTATCATGTGATTGGACACAATGTCCTTGGAGACAGCGGCTGATTGGACGGGAGGTGACCGATTTGTTGACTGGACGGGAATTTTAAGGGAAGCTGGTCGGTGATTGGATGCAACCGCCTTAGAGACAACGGTTGATTGGCCGCCAAATAATCGGGCACAAACAATTGACAAATAGGAAAACAATAAAATCAGAATTCCGATTTAAATCAGAAGAATGTCATGCCTGATCTGCAGCAAAGATACAAGTATCCACTCTAGTATCTTTGATCTGCGTTTCATTCCTATTGAAGAAAGAACCCTGCCCGAAACAACTACTAATCCGTGCCCTCCACAGATGCTGCCTAGCCCGCTGAGTTCCTCCAGCACTGTTTTTTATTTAACTCTGAAATTGAAGATAGACATAAAGTTACTCAGCAGCGACTCTGGAGAGAAGACCCTTCTTCAGATTGAACTGAACTCTCATTGGTGAGAGTACTAGTGATTGAAGAAGGGTCTGGACCCGAGATGCCACCCACTCCGCAGAGCCGCTGCCTGTTCCGCTGAGCCACCCCAGACCCCCGTGTCCACCTTGAACTCCAGAGCAAATCAAAAACACAGAGTGCAGGATGAACTCAGCGGGCTAGGAGGCACCTGCGGAGGGAACGGACCAGGAGCCGCCATGGATCAGGCTCCCCCCGAACAGGACGGGGGGGGGGTGGGGGAAGAGGGGGAGGGAGGGAGGGAGGGGAGGGGGGAGAGAGAGGGAGAGGGAGAGAGAGAGAGAGAGAGAGATGAGAGAGGAAGAGAGAGAGAGAGAGAGAGAGAGAGAGGAGAGAGAGAGAGA
>CAUPSL010001143.1:0-62259 GCA_963514005.1 Raja brachyura
TTGCCAGTGAGGAACGTGAGAGGGATACACAAGGAAGGGGGGGGGGGGATTTACATAATTGGGCAGAAATTAAAATCAGATCGAGGGAGGATTTTAAAAATGTAACTAATCTGTGTCGCTCCGTAAAGGAACGCAGAGATCTGGACCCGAAACGTCGCCCATTCCCTCTCCCCAGAGATGCTGCCGGTCCCGCTGAGTTACTCCAGCTTTCTGTGTCCATCTGCAGTGATCGCCACTCTGGGCTCCTGCCTGAATCTGTTCAAGTATTCATATATTTTTTTAAATCTTGGCTCTCGAATGTCTAATCCCAAACGCAACGGCAGGAATTCCACATAAATGAAATATTCTGGGAATTCTCGACATTTTGCTTCAGGATGTGATACTCCCATTCTGGCATTCCATGGACATTTTGGCTAGACAATAGACAGTAGACAACAGCTGCAGGAGTAGGCCATTCAGCCCTTCGAGCCAGCACCGCCATTCAATGTGATCATGGCTGATCATCCCCAATCAGTTCCCCGTTCCTGCCTTCTCCCCATATCCCCTGACTCCGCTATCTTCAAGAGCCCTATCTAGCTCTCTCTTGAAAGTATCCAGAGAACCGGCCTCCACCGCCCTCTGAGGCAGAGAATTCCACAGACTCACCACTCTCTGTGTGAAAAAAGTGTTTCCTCGTCTCCGTTCTACCCCTCATTCTTAAACTGTGGCCCCTGGTTCTGGACTCCCCCAACATCGGGAACATGTGGCCTGCCTCTAGCGTGTCCAAACCCTTAAAAATCTTATATGTTTCAATGAGATCCCCTCTCATCCTTCTAAACTCCAGAGTGTACAAGCCCAGCCGTTCCATTCACTCAACATATGACAGTCCCGCCATCCCGGGAATTAACCTTGTGAACCTACGCTGCACTCCCTCAATAGCAAGAATGTCCTTCCTCAAATTAGGGGACCAAAACTGCACACATTACTCCAGGTGTGATCTCACCAGGGCCCTGTACAACTGCAGAAGGACCGCTTTGCTCCTATACTCAACTCCTCTTGTTATGAAGGCCAACATGCCATTCGCTATCTTCACTGCCTGCTGTTCCTGCAGGTTTGTAGACATGTGGCTATGGGTTATATTCATAGTTCATAGGTTTCTAGGAGAAGAATGAGGCCATTCAGCCCATCAAAGCTGATCTATGTGAAGGAAGGAATTGCAGATGCTGCTTCGTGTTGAAAATGCTGGAGTAACTCAGCCGGTCAGGCAGCACGTCTGGAGAAAAGGAATAGCTGATCTATCTCTCTCTCAACCCCATTCTCCTGCCTTCTCCCCATAACCCCTGACACCCGTCCTAATCAAGAATCTGTCAATCTCCGCCTTAAAAATATCGATTGACTTGGCAATGAATTCTGCAGATTCACCACCCTCTGACTAAAGAAATTCCTCATCTCCTTTCTAAAGGAACGTCCTTTAATTCTGAGGCTGTGCCCTCTAGTCCTAGACTCTCCCACTAGTGGAAACATCCTCTCCACATCCACTCAACTGATGCCCCTTAACGTTTGAATGACTACATAATGCCCATGAGCTCAGCATGGTGGCGCAGCCAGCAGTAGAGTCGCTGCCTCACAGTGCCGGAGACCCGGGTTCGATCCCGACCTCGGGGGCTGTCTGTGCGGAGTTTGCACGTTCTCCCCCGTGACCTGCGTGGGTTTTCTCCGGGTGCTCCGGTTTCCTCCCACACTCCAAAGACGCGCAGGTTTATAGGCTAATTGGCCTCTGTAAATTGTCCCCCAGTGTGTAGTGTATGAGTGATCGCTGGACGGCACGGCCTCGGTGGGCCGAAGGGCCTGTTTCCATGCTGTATCTGTAAACTCAACAATAAGTGGATCAACGCTTCGCTTCGACAGGGCGTCCTGGTCAGAATGGGCGCGTTGGGATAAGTGGCCTGCTTCTGTGTGATACGACCTGTGGTGCAGCGGTGTAGACAATAGACAATAGGTGCAGGAGTAGGCCATTCGGCCCTTCGAACCAGCACCGCCATTCACTGTGATCATGCCTGATCATCCACAATCAGTACCCCGTTCCTGCCTTCTCCCCATATCCCCTGACTCCGCTATCTTTAAGAGCCCTATCTAGCTCTCTCTTGAAAGTATCCAGAGAACTGACCCCCACTGAAGGATGAGAAGGGATCTCATTGAAACATACGAGATTGTTAAGGGTTTGGACACGCTAGAGGCAGGAAACATGTTCCCGGTGTTGGGGGAGTCCAGAACCAGAGGCCACAGTTTAAGAATAAGGGGTAAGCCATTTAGAACGGAGACGAGGAAACACTTTTTCTCACAGAGAGTGGTGAGTCTGTGGAATTCTCTGCCTCAGAGGGCGGTGCTCTGGATACGTTCAAGAGAGAGCTAGATAGGGCTCTTAAAGATAGCGGAGTCAGGGGATATGGGGAGAAGGCAGGAACGGGGTACTGATTGGGGATGATCAGCCATGATCACATTGAATGGCGGTGCTGGCTCGATGGGCCGAATGGCCTACTCCTGCGCCTGTTGCCTATTGTCTATTACAGCGCCAGAGACCCGGGTTCGATCCTGACGATGGGCGCTGTCTGTGCGGAGTTTGCACGTTCTCCCTGTGACCGCGAGGGTTGTCTCCGGGATCTCTGGATTCCTTTCACACTCCAACGAGGTTTAGGTTTGTTGTTTAATTGTCTTCGGTAAAATTGTTAATTTGTCCCCGTTGTGTGTGTGTGTGGGATAGTGCAAGTGCACAGGTCGGTGTGGACTCCCTCTCTAAAATCTAACATTTGCTGCTCTCCCTGCCCGTACGCAGTAGGCATTTAGGCAGCAGCATTCTCTTGCTGATATCTCAGCAGTCACAGTGTTATTTTCCCTTGAACTGATTTTCTTCTGGGCTGCATCCAGGAATCTGCTCCCATTCTGTGCTGCCTCCGTCTGTCACTAGCTAGCCCGCAGCCACCGACATGCAATGCTGAGAATTTGGCCGGCACGGAGGCGCAACGGTGGCGCTGCTGCCTCACAGCACCAGAGACCCGGGTTCAATAGACAACAGACAGCAGGTGCAGGAGTAGGCCATTCGGCCCTTCCAGCCAGCACCGCCATTCAATGCGATCATGGCTGATCATCCACAATCAGTAACCCCGTTCCTGCCTTCTCCCCATATCCCCTGACTCCGCTATCTTTAAGAGCCCTATCTAGCTCTCTCGTGAAAGCATCCAGAGAACCCGCCTCCACCAGAATTCCACAGACTCACAACTCTCTGTGTGAAAAAGTGTTTCCTCGTCTCTGTTCTAAATGGCTTACCCCTTATTCTTAAACTGTGTGGCCCCTGGTTCTGGACTCCCCCAACATCGGGAACATGTTTCCTGCCTCTAGCGTGTCCAAACCCTTAACAATCTTTTATGTTTCAATAAGATCCCCTCTCATCCTTCTAAACTCCAGAGTGTACAAGCCCAGCCGCTCCAATCTATCAACAGTGGAAGAAGGGGTCTGAAGAAGGGTTTCTGCCCAAAACGTTGCCTATTTCCTTCGCTCCATAGATGCTGCTGCACCCGCTGAGTTTCTCCAGCATTTTTGTCTACCTGCAACCTATCAACACATGACATTCCCGCCATCCTGGGAATTAACCTCGTGAGCCTACGCTGCACTCCCTCAATGGCAAGAATAATTCCGAGCTCGGGTGCTGTCCGCACGGAGTTTGCACGTTCTCCCTGTTGCTGCGTGGGTTTGCTCCGGGTTCCTCCCACATCCCAACGACGTACAGGTTTGTAAGTTAATTGCCGTCTATAACTTGTATATTGTCCCTAGTGTGTGGGATAGAACTAAGGACCCGGTGGGCCGAAGGGCCTGTCTCCAAGCTGGATCTCAATGGTGAAGTCTAAACGACATTCTGCACTCTAGAGTGTACCCTTGCCTTAACTCGTTCTGTTGCAGCTGAGTTTTGCCTGATCGTATCTACGTTGCCTGATCGGATGCAGATCGTAGCCACGGTACACATGTCAACAATAAACTACCAGTTAAGTTTAGTTTAGAGATACAGCGCAGAAGCAGGCCCTTCGGCCCACCGGGTCCGCGCCGACCAGCGATCCCCGCACGTTAACACTGTCCTACCCGCTAGGGACAACTCACAATTTTTTTTCCGAAGCCAATTAACCTACAAAACCCACACGCCTTTGGAATGTGGGAGGAAACCGGAGCACCCGGAGGAAACCCACGCAGTCACGGGGAGAACGTGCAAGCCCATTATAGACGCCACCTGTAGTCGGGTTTGAACCCGGGTCTCTGGCGCTGTGCGGCAGCAACTCTGCCGCTGTGCCCTAATAATAATATGAATAATATTAATAAAAACTGGTTAATAACTTTCCCTGGTCAGTTCGTCCCATCCCACCCAAACCAACCCCTCCGCAGGTACTTTTCCTTGCGACCGCAGGAAATGCTACACTTGTCGCTTTACCTCCCCCCTCGACTCCATCCAAGGACCCAAACAGTCTTTCCAGGTGAGGCAGAGGTTCACCTGCACCTCCTCCAACCTCATCTAAGGAAAGACATCCTTGCCATAGAGGGGGTACAGAGAAGGTTCACCAGACTGATTCCTGGGATGTCAGGACTTTCATATGAGGAAAGACTGGATAGACTCGGCTTGTACTCGCTGGAATTTAGAAGATTGAGGGGGGATCTTATAGAAACTTACAAAATTCTTAAAAGGTTGGACAAGCTAGATGCTGGAAGATTGTTCCCGATGTTGGGGAGGTCCAGAACAAGGGGTCACAGTCTAAGGATAAGGGGGAATTCCTTTAGGACCAAGATGAGGAAAACATTCTTTACACAGAGAGTGGTGAGTCTCTGGAATTCTCTGCCACAGAAGGTAGTTGAGGCCAGTTCATTGGCTATATTTAAGAGGGCGTTAGATGTGGCACTTGTGGCTAAAGGGATCAGGGGGTATGGAGAGAAGGCAGGTACGGGATACCGAGTTGGATGATCAGCCATGATCAAATTGAATGGCGGTGCGGGCTCGAAGGGCCGAATGGCCTACTCCTGCACCTATGTTTCTATGTTTCTATAGATGTTGCCTCACCCCGCTGAGATTCTCCGGCATTTTTGTCTACCTTCAATGATAGCTGCCGTGACATTGCTCCCAGCACAGGCTGAGCCACAGAGCTGCCCCCCCCCCCCCCCCCCCCCACCACGCTGCGATGCTCCTCACTGCCGAAGCTCAATTTCGGGCAAAAAACCGGAATTCAATCAAATAGCACAACCCTGGTGGCCACAGGAGGCGGCTTTGCTGAGCTCGCACAGTCTCTCGTGCCTTCCAATGATTGACATCCGTGCCAGACTCAATCAAGATCACGGCAAGCGGCAAAGTGCCGGAGGAACTCGGCGCTGGGGTCGGGAGAGGGGAAACAAACAGGAGACGTTTCGGGTCACGACACTTCTTCTTCTTCTTCTTCTTCTTCTGACTGAATCACGACGTCATCGGGCTTTTGAACGCGACACGGCACTAACTTCACCCAACTTCTGCGCGCTGTGTCGGTGGTCGCCCCATGGACTTCTGCCCATTTTCGAATTTGTACTGGGATTATAGATCGATTCACTGTAAACAGCCCGATTGCAATCACGTATTGCCCTTCTGCACAGCACGCACCAAACGTTTTTCACTAATAATAATATTAATGATAATAACACATTTTATTGTCGGGGCAAATACGTACGACTGTATTTCAGGCGCGCTCCCCGCACGGAGCTCCAACGTATCAGATAAATAAATAACGACAATCAACACGGAAAAAACGGCAAGGAAAACGTCGTCATAGGCAGTAGACAACAGGTGCAGGAGTAGAGGCCATTCGGCCCTTCGAGCCAGCACCGCCACTCACTGTGATCACGGCTGATCATCCCCAATCAGTACCCCGTTCCTGCCTTCTCCCCGTATCCCCTGACTCCGCTACCTTTAAGAGCCCTATCTAGCTCTCTCTTGAGAGTATCCAGAGAACCGGCCTCCACCGCCCTCTGAGGCAGAGAATTCCACAGACTCACAACTCTCTGTGAGAAAAAGTGTTTCCTATCTCCATTCTGAATGGCTTACCCCTTATTCTTAAACTGTGGCCCCTGGTTCTGAGTCATTTAGTGTGCGTGATGCCTTTCCGCAGGCAACGGGAGCTATAGATCTCTTCCAGGGCAGGCAGGTGTGTGTTGGTGACCTTCTTGTCAGCCGCAGAGCTGTGGCCTTCTCACACCAGGGTGCCATGGGTCAGGACACTCTCTACACCTCTACACGTGATCAATAAACTAAACTAAACTAAGTATTTCACGGGTCTGTTTGCAGTACGCCTGTGCCAGTTGAGCGGCACGGTGGCGCAGCGGTAGAGTCCGTGTCGACCAGCGATCGCTAGCACTAGCACTATCCCCCCCACACACACCCACACACACACAAGGGACAATTTACAATTGCACTGAGCCAAATAACCCACCAACCCGTACATCTTTGGAGTGTGGGAGGAAACCGGAGCATCCGGCGAAAACCCACGCGGGCCACGGGGAGAACGTACAAACTCCACGCAGGCAGCACCCGTGGTCCGGATCGAACCCGGGGTCCCTGGCGCTGTGCGGCAGCAACTCTACCGCTGCGCCACCGTGACCGCCCGACTTGTGCAGAAGACAATAAACTCGACTCCACTTGACAAATCTCGTTATTCGTTCGTTATTCACCCAATTATCCCTTGATGTTGTGTGCCTGCTCGAATATGAATGAATGAATAAGTTTATTGGCCAAGTATTCACATACAAGGAATTTGCCTTGGTGCTCCGCCCGCAAGTGACAACATGACATACAGTGACACTAAGGGAATGACACATAAGACATTAAACATTAATAACAAAATATTGATGTTACTTTTCACAAGGCGTTTGAAAAGTTAGGTGAATATTGTGCTTTTTTACTTCCCAGTTCGTGGCTGAAAACTCAACAATGTTCTTGGCCTGTTTAATGTCACCAGCTCTGTTGAAGATCAGGGATTCCCTCGAGTATCCACCAAAGCCAACTGGGCTGAAGGTGACCAATACATTACAATGAGCAGCTTTAGTTTAGTTTAGTTTAGTGTAGTTTGGACTATAGATACAATAGACAATAGGTGCAGGAGTAGGCCATTCGGCCCTTCGAGCCAGCACCGCCATTCAATGTGACCATGGCTGATCATCCCCAATCAGTACCCCGCTCCTGCCTTCTCCCCATATCCCCTGACTCCGCTATCTTTAAGAGCCCTATCTAGCTCTCTCTTGAAAGTATCCAGAGAACCGGCCTCCACCGCCCTCTGAGGCAGAGAATTCCACAGACTCACAACTCTCTGTGAGAAAAAGTTTCCTCGTCTCCGTTCTAAATGGCTTACCCCTTATTCTTAAACTGTGGCCCCCTGGTTCTGGACTCCCCCAACATCGGGGACATGTTTCCTGCCTCTAGCGTGTCCAAACCCTTAATAATATTATATGTTATACAGCCGCGAAACAGGCCCTTCGGCCCACAGAGTCTGTCCTAAAATGCAACACCTCACATTTCTCTGTACGTCAAGACAGTTAACAATGTTTACTTGTCCAAATCAAAGAAATTCTTACTTGGAGAAGTACAACAGGCCAACAGACGGTGTTTACACAGATAATATACATCAAGCAATAATTTAATAAATTGTTGACCACGAAAGTTTAACGATACAACGCGGAAACAGGCCCTTCGGCCTACCGAGTCCGTGCCGACCAGCGATCCCCGCACACTAACACTATCCTACACACACTAGGGACAATTTTTACATTTACCGAGCCGATTAACCTACAAACCTGCACGTCTTCGGAGTGTGGGAGGGAACCGAAGATCTCGGAGAAAAACCCACGCAGGTCACGGGGGTGAACGTACAGACTCCGTACAGACAAGCGCCCGTAGCGGGGATCGAACCCGGGACTCCGGCGCTGCAAGTGCTGTAAGGCGGCAACTCTACCGCTGCGCCACCGTGACTCCTTTCTTACGCAAGAACAGGGCTGTTTCACGAGTGACTGGGAAATGTGTAATCACTTGCGTCAGCAGTTAATGCATGGAATCAGGCCCTTCAGCCCAACTCACCCATGCTGACCCAGACACCTCATCTAAGCTAGACCCATTTGCCCCCAATTGGCCCATATTTTTATTATTATCATTATTATTTTCAAAAATCTTGTTTCTCTGGGTATCTAAATTTTTGGCTAATTAAGTTATGACATCGGATGGAATGTCAGATTTGCGTTCCAAATCTCGTTGTACCTCTGTGCAATGACAATAAAAGATAAAGTGTGGACACAGGCTCTTCGGCCCACCGAGTCCTCACACTCACACTATCCCACACACACTCGGGACGATCTACACTTATTCCTAAGCCAATTAGCCTACAAAGCTGAACGTGGCAGGAAACCAGAGATCTGGTAGTAGGAATGTTACAACGCCTACCTTTAGCAGCGCTGCAGTTCTGCCGCTCCCCCGTGTGCGCGACTTTGGCGCCTTTCAGAGGGGGGCGGGTTTAAAATGCCGATTTTTTCTAGGCAGTCCAAGTCGATCCATGTCGGGCGATTTCGTCGGTAAAGAGAAATCGCTCCGACATTTCATTCATAAAGGTATTTTTAAACTACGCTAGATTCTTTATTAACTAGATTAGTTTAAAAATCATCTTCTAAAGCTCTGAACGGTGACAGCGGAACGGACCTAACGTAGGCAATAAAAGAAGCTACACAGTTTTTTTTTACATTAAAACTTGGTTTTTAGGAAGGCTTTAATCACATTTTCATGTTGCGAAAAGGGGACAAAAAAAATGTATGAACCAACAGTATTTTTTCTCCCGACTTCACCGCAAACCGCAACGTTCTAATCCACCGCATTCCACTAAAACCCACTCGCTAGTTGATTTAAATGGCCATTAATTTACAGGCATTAAACACTAAATTCATTCCATTTGGCCCAGAAATTCATGAAAATGAGATTGAAAAATTATGTTATATTGTGGATTATTGTGTGAATGTTATTTGGACACTTAGGCAATTTTAAAAAAGTTTATCTTTTCTTAAGAAATGGATAGATGTTTAGATCTACTCATTGAATTTTGTAATTAGCTACAATTAGATAACTAACTAATTATAACTTTATAAATCAGAGCATTGAGTATAGAAGCTGGGATGTAATGTAATGTTAAAATTGTACAAGGCGTTGGTGAGACCAAATCTGGAGTATGGTGTACAATTTTGGTCGCCCAATTATAGGAAGGATGTCAACAAAATAGAGAGGGTACAGAGGCGATTTACTAGAATGTTGCCTGGGTTTCAACAGCTAAGTTACAGAGACAGGTTGAATAAGTTAGGTCTTTATTCTCTGGAGCGCAGAAGGTTAAGGGGGGACTTGATAGAGGTCTTTAAAATGATGAGAGGGATAGACAGAGTTGATGTGGACAAGCTTTTCCCTTTGAGAATAGGGAAGATTCAAACAAGAGGACATGACTTTAGAATTAAGGGACAGAGGTTTAGGGGTAACATGAGGGGGAACTTCTTTACTCAGAGAGTGGTAGCGGTGTGGAATGAGCTTCCAGTGGAAGTGGTGGCGGCAGGTTCGTTGGTATCATTTAAAAATAAATTGGATAGGCATATGGATGAGAAGGGTATGGAGGGTTATGGTATGAGTGCAGGCAGGTGGGACTAAGGGAAAAAAGTTGTTCGGCACGGACTTGAAGGGCCGAGATGGCCTGTTTCCGTGCTGTAATTGTTATATGGTTATATGGTTATATGCGTTAATTTCAGGTCATCCAAGTAAGATTGTTTCATATTTGTTTCAGAATGCTTCAATCTATAATAACTGAAAATTTCATTGAGTTCTCTTAATTTTTAAGAAAGTTATGGGCTTTTAACTTTTCCAGATCACAGCTTTTGAGTTAAGTCAATTGAAAGGCAATGGGGAACAAGATGCTAATTTCCGAGTATGAAAATGGCCATAACTTTCTTATTACTGAAGATATGAAAGTGAATTAGGTGTCAAATTAAACTTTTTATGCTTTATCTGATGGGATAAATTGCAGACTTGATTATTAAAATCTCAAAATTTTGTAACATTGCTACGTAAAGATATGTCGGCAGGGTGGCGCTGCAGTGGAGTTGCTGCCTCACAGCGCCAGGGGCCCAGGTTTGGTCCTGACTACGGGGGCCGTCAGTACGCAGTTCGTGCCTTCCGACCCGCGACCCTGCGTGGGTTTTTCTCAGAGATCACCAAAGCTCGCGGGGCTCGGAGTGGGCGCTCATCTCTGCAAGTGGGACCCTCGACTTCCTGACCAACAGGACCCCAATCAGTGAGGAGAGGGGACAAATCATCCTCCACGATAAACCTAAACACTGGTTGCGTTCTCAGCCCCCTCCTTTGCTCCTTGTACACCCACGACTGTACGGCCATGTTCAAATCGAATCCAACGTTATAAATGCACAGATTGTGGGCTGGATTGTCAAATATAGATGGCATGGAGTGCAGGAAGGAGATCGAGGACCTCGTGTGTTCACTGGAGTTTAGAAGGATGAGAGGGGATCTTATAGAAACATACAAAATTCTTAAAGGATTGGTCAGGCTAGATGCAGGAAAAATGTTCCCAATGTTGGGGGGAGTCCAGAACCAGGGGTCACAGTTTAAGAATAAGGGGCAGGCCATCTAGGACTGAGATGAGGAAACACTTTTTCATCCAGAGAGTTGTGAATCTGTGGAATTCTCTGCTACAGAAGGCAGTGAAGGCCGATTCACTGGATGTTTTCAAGAGAGAGTTAGATTTAGCTCTTAGGAGCTGAAGGAATCAAGGGATATGGGGAGAAGGCAGGAATAAATGGGTCCCTGTAGGAATGGCAGGCAGTGGCGAGTGGAGTCCCGCAAGGCTCGGTGCTGGGGCCGCAACTATATATTAATGATTTAGATGATGGGATTAAAAGTAACACTAGCAAATTTGCAGCTGACACAAAGCTGGGTGGCAGTGTGAACTGTGAAGAGGATGCTATGAGAATGCAGGGTGACTTGGACAGGTTGGGCGAGTGGGCAGATGCGTGGCAGATGCAGTATAATGCTGATAAATGTGAGGTTATCCACTTTGGCGGCAAGAACAAGGAGGCAGATTATTATCTCAATGGTGTCAGATCAGGAAAACGGGAAGTGCAGCGAGACCTGGGCGTCCTTGTACACCAGTCACTGATAGTAGACATGCAGGTACAGCAGGCAGTGAAGAAAGCAAATGGAATGTTGGCCTTCATAACGAGAGGATTTGAGTACAGGAGTAAAGAGGTCCTTCTACAGTTGTACAAGACCACATCTGGAGTATTGTGTGCAGTTTTGGTCTCCTAATTTGAGGAAGGACATCCTTGCAATTGAGGCAGTGCAGCGTAGGTTCATGAGGTTAATCCCCGGGATGGCGGGACTGTCATATAGAAACATAGAAACACAGAAATTAGGTGCAGGAGTAGGCCATTCGGCCCTTCGAGCCTGCACCGCCATTCAATATGATCATGGCTGATCATCCAACTCAGTATCCTGTACCTGCCTTCTCTCCATACCCCCTGATCCCTTTAGCCACAAGGGCCACATCTAACTCCCTCTTAAATATAGCCACTGAACTGGCCTCAACTACCCTCTGTGGCAGAGAATTCCACAGACTCACCACTCTGTGTGAAAATCTTTTTTCTCATCTCGGTCCTAAAAGTCTTCCTCCTTATCCTTAAACTGTGATCCCTTGTTCTGGACCTCCCCAACATTGGGAACAATCTTCCTGCATCTAGCCTGTCCAACCCCTTAAGAATTTTGTAAGTCTCTATGAGATCGCCCCTTAATCTTCTCAATTCCAGCGAGTACAAGCCGAGTCTATCTTCATATGAAAGTCCTGACATCCCAGGAATCAGTCTGGTGAATCTTCTCTGTACCCCCTCCATGGCAAGAATGTCTTTCCTCAGATTAGGAGACCAAAACTGTACGCAATACTCCAGGTGTGGCCTCACCAAAACCCTGTACAGCTGCAGTAGAACCTCCCTGCTCTTGTACTCAAATCCTTTTGCTATGAATGCCAACATACCATTTGCTTTCTTCACAGCCTGCTGCACCTGCATGCCTACTTTCAATGACTGGTGTACCATGACACCCAGGTCTCGTTGCATCTCCCCTTTTCCTAATCGGTCACCATTCAGATAATAGTCTGCCCTCCTGTTTTTGCCGCCAAAGTGGATAACCTCACATTTATCCACATTATGCCCACATGCATTTGCCCACTCACCCAGTCTATCCAAGTCACCTTGCAGCCTCCTAGCATCCTCCTCACAGCTAACACTGCCCCCCAGCTTCGTGTCATCCGCAAACTTCGAGATGTTGCATTTAATTGCCTCGTCCAAATCATTAATATATATTGTAAATAGCTGGGGTCCCAGCACTGAGCCTTGCGGCACCCCACTAGTCACTGCCTGCCATCTTGAAAATGACCCGTTTACTCCTACCCTTTGCTTCCTGTCTGCCAGCCAGTTCTCTATCCACATCAATACTGAACCCCCAATACTGTGTGCTTTAAGTTTGTATGCTAATCTCTTATGCGGGACCTTGTCGAAAGCCTTCTGAAAGTCTAGATATAACACATCCACTGGTTCTCCCTTATCCACTCTACTAGTTACATCCTCAAAAAATTCAATAAGATTCGTCAGACATGATTTACCTTTCATAAATCCATGCTGACTTTGTCCAATGATTTCACCACTTTCCAAATGTGCTGCCATCCCATCTTTAATAACTGACTCTAGCAGTTTCCCCACTACCGATGTTAGACTAATTGGTCTGTAATTCCCCGCTTTCTCTCTCCCTCCTTTTTTAAAAAGTGGGGTTACACTAGCTACCCTCCAATCCTCAGGAACTACTCCAGAATCTAAAGAGTTTTGAAAAATTATCACTAATGCATCCACTATTTCTGGGGCAACTTCCTTAAGTACCCTGGGATGCAGCCTATCTGGCCCTGGGGATTTATTGTCCTTTAATCCATTCAATTTACCTAACACCACTTTCCGGCTAACCTGGATATCTCTCAGTTCCTCCATCTCATTTGACCCACGATCCCCTGCTATTTCCGGCAGATTATATATGTCTTCCTTAGTGAAGACAGAACCAAAGTAGTTATTCAATAGGTCTGCCATGTCCTTGTTCCCCATGATCAATTCACCTGTTTCTGACTGCAAGGGACCTACATTTGTTTTAACTAATCTTTTTCGCTTCATATATCGATAAAAACCTTTGCAGTCAGTTTTTATGTTCCCTGCCAGTTTTCTTTCATAATCCATTTTCTCTTTCCTAATTAAGCCCTTTGTCCTCCTCTGCTGGACTGAATTTCTCCCAGTCCCCTGGTAGGCTTCTTTTTCTGGCTAATTTGTACGCTTCATCTTTAGTTTTGATACTATCCCTGATTTCCCTTGTTATCCACGGATGCACCACCTTCCCTGATTTATTCTTTTTCCAAACTGGGATGAACAATTGTTGTAGTTCATCCATGCGGTCTTTAAATACCTTCCATTGCACATCCATCGTCAACCCTTTAAGAATCACCTGCCTGTCTATCTTGGCCAATTCACGTCTCATACCCTCAAAGTTACCTTTCTTTAAGTTCAGAACCCTTGTTTCTGAATTAACAATGTCACTCTCCATCCTAATGAAGAACTCAACCATATTATGGTCACTCTTGCCCAAGGGGCCACGCACAACAAGACTGTTAACTAACCCTTCCTCATTACTCAATACCCAGTCTAGAATAGCCTGCTCTCTCGTTAGTTCCTCTACATGTTGGTTTAGAAAACTATCCCGCATACATTCCAAGAAATCCTCTTCCTCAGCACTCCTGCCAATTTGATTCACCCAATCTATATGTAGATTGGAGTCACCCATTATAACGGTTTTACCTTTGTTGCACGCATTTCTAATTTCCTGTTTGATGCCATCCCCAACTCCACTACTACTGTTAGGTGGCCTGTACACAACTCCCACTAACGTTTTCTGCCCCTTAGTGTTTCGCAGCTCTACCCATATCGATTCCACATCCTCCGAGCTAATGTCCTTCCTTTCTATTGTGTTAATCTCCTCTCTCACCAGCAACGCTACCCCACCTCCTTTACCTTTCTGTCTATCCCTCCTGAATATTGAATATCCCTGGATGTTCAGCTCCCAGCCTTGGTCACTGGAGCCATGTCTCCGTGATCCCAACTATATCATAGTCATTAATAGCTATCTGCACATTCAACTCATCCAACTTATTACGAATGCTCCTTGCATTGAGACACAAAGCCTTCAGGCTTGTTTTTACAACGCTCTTGCCCCTTATACAATTTTGTTGAGAAGTGGCCCTTTTTGATTTTTGCCCTGGATTTGTCTGCCTGCCACTTTTACTTTTCACCTTGCTACCTGTTGCTTCTACCCTCATTTTACACCCCTCTGTCTCTCTGCTCACACATTTAAGAAACCCACCACCTCTTAGTCTCTGTTTAATATTGTTTTCTTCTTTTCCCCCCTACATGTTGCGTCTGAGTGCTTCCCTTCTCTGCCTCCTGCCTCACACACGGTCTACTTGCTTTCTCTATTTGAGTCCCTCCCCCCAACCGATCTATGAGGAATGATTGGAAAGACTGGGCTTGTATTCACTGGAATTTAGAACTGCACCTATTGATCTATGTTAAGACTATAGAAATGATGTTCTGTGTTAACGGGGCACTGATTGTGGATGATCAGCCATGATCACATTGAATGGCGGTGCCGGCTCGAAGGGCCGAATGGCCTACTCCTGCACCTATTGTCTATTGTCATCAATGTAGACACTACAAGCGACGGAGTGGAGGGAGGAGGTATAGGGACAGGTGTTGTACCTCCTGCGGTTGTACCTTCCACCCCATCAGCCATCGCATATAACACGTAATCCTCCGGCATTCCCGCCACCTCCAACGGGATCCCACCACCGGCCACATCTTCCCATCTCCACTCCTTTCCGCCTTCCGCAGAGACCGCTCCCTCCGCAACTCCCTGGTTAACTCATCCCTTCCCACCCAAACCACCCCCTCCCCAGGTACCTTCCCCTGCAACCGCAGAAGATGCAACATCTGTCCTTATACTCCGTCCCTCGCCTCTGTCCAGGGACAGTCCTTTCAGGTGAGGCAGAGATTCACTGGCACCTCCTCCAACCTCATCTACTGTATCCGTTGTTCAAGGTGTGGACTCTTATACATCGACGAGACCAAACTCAGACGGACGATCGTTTCGTTGAACACCTTCACTCAGCCCGCGTGAACCAACCTGATCTCCCGGTTGCTGAACACTTTAATTCTCCTTCCCATTCCCACACTGACCTTTCTGTCTTCGGTCTCCTCCATTGTCAGAGTGAGGCTAAACGCAAATTGGAGGAACAGCAGCTCATATTCCGCTTGGTCAGCTTACAGCCCAGTGGCACAAATGTTGATTTCTCTCTCTTCAGGTAGTCCCGGCAATTACCTCCATCTCTATCCCTCCCCCACCCAAGTCGCACCAGCTTCTCGTTTTCACCCAACAAACAGCTTACAATGGCCTGTTTCCTTTATCATCGTTACTTTTTTGCATTTCTTTCATTCATTGTTCTTTATCTCTCCACGTCACCGTCTATATCTCTCGTTTAACTTCCCCGTGAATTTCAGTCTGAAGAAGGGTCTCGAACCGAAACGTCGCCCATTCCTTCTCTCCAGAGATGCTGCCTGTCCCGCTGAGTTACTCCAGCTTTTTTGTGTCCATCTTGAGAACCTCTTGACCTGGTGATAGAATGGAGCGGCTGGGCTTGTACACTCAGCGGGTGCAGCGGCATCTACGGAGCGAAGGAGATAGGTACCGTTTTGAGCAGAAACCCTTCTTCAGATCCCTTCTTCCACTGTTGATAGAATGGAGCGGCTGGGCTTGTACACTCTGGAGTTTAGAAGGATGAGAGGGGATCTTATTGAAACATATAAGATTGTTAAGGGTTTGGACATGCTAGAGGCAGGAAACATGTTCCCGATGTTGGGGGAGTCCAGAACCAGGGGTCACAGTTTAACAATAAGGGCAAAGCCATTTAGAATGGAGACGAGGAAACACTTTTTCACACAGTGTATTCTCTATTAGTCATGGTCATAGTGTTTAAGAAAGAACTGCAGATGCTGGCGAAATCGAAGATAGACAAAAATGCTGGAGAAACTCAGCGGGTGAGGCAGCATCTATGGAGTGAAGGAATAGGCGAGACCCTTCTTCAGACTGATGTGGGGGTGGGTCGGGAAGAAGAAAGGAAGAGGCGGAGACTGTGGGCTGTGGGGGAGCTGGGAAGGGGAGGGGAAGGAGGGAGAAATCAGGGACTACCTGAAATTGGAGAAGTCAATGTTCATACCGCTGGGGTGTAAACTACCCAAGCGAAATATGAGGTGCTGTTCCTCCAATTTACGGTGGGACTCACTCTGGCCATGGAGGAGGCCCAGGACAGAAAGGTTGGATTCGGAATGGGAGGGGGAGTTGAAGTGCTGAGCCACTGGGAGATCAGGTTGGTTAATGTGAACTGAGTCACAGACATAGAGTCACAGTGCCATTAGTTATAATCTTGGCGTCATAGAGACTTACGGCGTCGAAACAGGCCAACTCGCCCGCACCGACCAACCTGCCCCATCTTCACTAGTCCCACCTGCCTACGTTTGGTCCATATCCCTCCAAACCTGTCCTATCCATGCACCTGTCCAACTGTTTCTTAAACAATTGGATAGTCCCAGCCTCAACTACCTCCTCCAGCAGCTCATTCCATACACCCACCACCCTCTGTGTGAAAGAGCACTCATATATACATAGAACGTAGAACATACTGTAGATGAGGGCAGCACCGGGAAAATGCCCCTTCAGCTCACAATGTCGGCTTTCAACATAATCTGGGTTCGATCCTGACCTCGGGTGCTGTCGGTGTGGAGTCTGCACGTTCTCCCTGTGACCATGTGGGGTTTCCTCCAGGTGCTCCACTTTCCTCCCACATCCCAAAGACATATATACGGGTTGGCAGATTAATTGGCTCTCTGTAAATTGCCCCTAGTGTGCAGGGAGTGGATGAGAAAGTGGGATAACATCGAACGAGTGTTGTTGTACAGCCTGGACAGTAGGCCGAAGTAATGGCCTGTCGATTGTCCCTAGTGTGTGTAGGATGGTATTAATGTGCGGGGGGGGTCGTGGTCTCGATGGGCCGAAGGGCCTGCGTCCGCGTCGCATCTCAAAACTAAACCAAAGCTATTATTCGACGATAGACAGGAAATACTGGAGCAACTCAGCGGGACAGGCAGCATCTATGGAGGGGAGGAATGGATGACACGAAGCAGCATCTGCAATTCCTTCCTTCACATAGATCAGCTTTGATGGGCTGAATGGCCTCATTCTTCTCCTATAAACCTATGAACTATGAATATAACCCATATCCACATGTCTACAAACCTGCAGGAACAGCAGGCAGTGAAGATAGCGAATGGCATGTTGGCCTTCATAACAAGAGGAGTTGAGTATAGGAGCAAAGAGGTCCTTCTGCAGTTGTACAGGGCCCTAGTGAGATCGCACCTGGAGTATTGTGTGCAGTTTTGGTCCCCTAATTTGAGGAAGGACATTCTTGCTATTGAGGGAGTGCAACGTAGGTTTACAAGGTTAATTCCCGGGATGGCGGGACTGTCATACGCAGAGAGAATAGAAACATAGAAACATAGAAAATAGGTGCAGGAGTAGGCCATTCGGCCCTTCGAGCCTGCACCGCCATTCAATGTGATCGTGGCTGATCATCCAACTCAGTATCCCGTACCTGCCTTCTCTCCATACCCCCTGATCCCTTTAGCCACAAGTGCCACATCTAACGCCCTCTTAAATATAGCCAATGAACTGGCCTCAACTACCTTCTGTGGCAGAGAATTCCAGAGACTCACCACTCTCTGTGTAAAGAATGTTTTCCTCATTTCGATCCTAAAGGAATTCCCCCTTATCCTTAGACTGTGACCCCCTTGTTCTGGACTCCCCCAACATCGGGAACAATCTTCCAGCATCTAGCTTGTCCAACCCCTTAAGAATTTTGTAAGTTTCTATAAGATCCCCCCTCAATCTTCTAAATTCCAGCGAGTGGAGCGGCTGGGCTTGTACACTCTGGAGTTTAGAAGGATGAGAGGGGATCTCATTGAAACATATAAGATTGTTAAGGGTTTGGACACGCTAGAGGCAGGAAACATGTTTCCGATGTTGGGGCAGTCCAGAACCAGGGGCCACAGTTTAAGAATAAGGGGTAAGCCATTTAGATTGGAGGCGAGGAAACACTTTTTCTCACAGAGAGTTGTGAGTCTGTGGAATTCTCTGCCTCAGAGGGCGGTGGAGGCCGGTTCTCTGGATGCTTTCAAGAGAGAGCTAGATAGGGCTCTTAAAGATAGCGGAGTCAGGGGATATGGGGAGAAGGCAGGAACGGGGTACTGATTGTGAATGATCAGCCATGATCACATTGAATGGCGGTGCTGGCTCGATGGGCTGAATGGCCTACTCCTGCACCTATTGTCTATTGTGTTGAGACGACAACCTTTCTCTCATTGTCAACAAGACAAAGGAGATAGTGATTGACTTCAGGAAGCAAAGCGGTTCACATGCCCCAATTTGCATTGATGATGCTGAGGGTTTAAAGCATCAAGTTCGGAGGAATAAATACACCAAAAACTTGGCTGGACTAACCATATTGAATCAACAACCACATAAGCACACCAACACCTCTACGTCCTTAGAAGGCTAAAGGGCCTGTCCTACCAGCATCCGATTCCATGCGATGAGCGCGATCAAACTAGAAGCGGGGGCCGCGCGGAGGTCGGGTGATCCCCTGTACAGGGCCGTTCCCACCAGCATGCGCCTGCATGCGGCAAGCGCGTCCAAACCGGCAGTGAGGGCCGCGCGGAGGTCGGGTGAGTGGCGCAACGCGGCGCAAAGTGAGGCGAACTTGGAGCAAAGTCTTAAAGGTAAGTTCGCCAGGACAGAGAAGGGCACACAGAGAGGGGCACAGAGGCACACATAGAGAGGGTCACGGAGCCACACACAGAGAGGGTCACGGAGGCACCTACAGATAGGCTCACGGAGGCACGACGTCGAGGCGGTGTGTAATGCGTCGAGGCGACTGCGAGCCAACAAGCCGTTGCCGCGCGGAATTTTTGAACACGGTCAGTTTTTTGGAGCCCCGCGCGAGCCTCGGGACGAACTCCGCACAATTCCGCACGGCTCCGGCGATCGAAGTGGGACTGGCCCCGCGACGCCGGACGGCTCAAGCGACCACGTTAGGTCGCGCTCATCGCATGGAGTTGCATGCTGGTGGGACAGGCCCTTTAGGAAGTTCGGCACGTCCCTGACAACTCTCGCCAACTTCTACAGATGCACCGTAGAAAGCATTGTATCGGGATGCATCACATCTTGGTTTGGGAACAGCTCCATCCAAGACCCGCATAAAATCGCAGCGAATTGTGGACGCAGCCCAGACTATCGCACAAACCAACCTCCCTTCCATTGACTCCATCTACACCTCACGCTGCCTCGGCAAGGCCAGCAGCATCATCAAGGACCAGTCGCACCCCGGCCACTTCATCTTCTATAGGTACAGATGTGTAAGAAGTTACGGAATATGAGGTGCTGTTCCTTGTATCTTCAATACCTGCTGGGGTCATAAGGTCATAGAAACATAGAAAATAGGTGCAGGAGTAGGCCATTCGGCCCTTCGAGCCAGCACCGCCATTCAATATGATCATGGCTGATATTCCAACTCAGTATCCTGTACCTGCCTTCTCTCCATACCCCCTGATCCCTTTAGCCACAAGGTCCACATGTAACGCCCTCTTAAATATAGCCCATATCTTAAATGTCGCCCATCAGTTTCAGTTTAGTTTATTGTCACGTGTACCGAGGTACAGTGAAAAGCTTTTGTTGCATGCTAACCAGTCAGCGGAAAGACAATACATGATTACAATCGAGCCATTTACAGTGTACAGACACAGGGTAGAGGGAATAACGTTTAGTGCAAGGTAAAGTCTGTAACGTCTGATTAATGATAGTCTAAGGGTCACCAATGAGGTAGATAGTAGTTCAGGACCGCTCATCGGGCAAGAGGTACAGAAGTGTGAAAACGCACACCTCCAGATTCAGGGACAGTTTCTTCCCAGCTGTTATCAGGCAACTGAACCATCCTACCACAACCAGAGAGCGGTCCTGAACTACTATCTACCTCATTGGTGACCCTCGGACTATCCTTGACCGGACTTTGCTGGCTTTACCTTGCACTAAACGTTATTCCCTTATCATGCATCTGTACACTGTGGACGGCTCGATTGTAATCATGTGTTGTCCTTTCCGCAGTCTTGACAATAAACTAAACTAATTAAAGCTACTCATAGTCAAATTTGGGAATGTAGTGGGAGATAGGGATGATTACGGGGAGATTGCGGAGAGCAGGAGGAGTTATTCCGCGTGGATTGTGAAACATGCCACGCATCACAAATCTGATGGAATTCTTTGCGAGGCTGATTAATTTTACATGGGGGAGATGTCAGGTGGATGTTGTGCGGGGGACATTCGAAAGACATTCCACAGGGTTCTCCTTCTGGTAAATAATATTCCACGCTCCATTCAACCCTCACCAAGTCCCATCATGAATGGCGCAGCGGTAGAGTTGTTGCCTCACAGCGCCAGAGCCCGGGTTCCATCCCGACTACGGGCGCTGTCTGTACGGAATTTGTACGTTCTCCCCGTGACCTGCGTGGGTTTTCTCCGAGATCTTCGGTTTCCTCCCACACTCCAAAGACGTGCAGGTTTTGGTGGTTAATTGGCTTGGTGTAAATGTAAATTGTCCCTGGTGTGTGTGTAGGATAGTGTTAGCGTTACCGAAGGGCCTGTTTCCACGTTTTATCTCTAAACTAAACTAAACCCATAGTTAGGATCGAACCCGGGTCTCTGGTGCTGTAAGGCTGAAGAATCGTCACCTATCCACGTTCTCCACAGATGCTGCCTGACCCGCTGAGTTACTCCAGCACTCTGTGAAACGTCACCTATCCACGCTCTCCACAGATGCTGCCTGACCCGCTGAGTTACTCCAGCGCTCTGTGAAACGTCACCTATCCATGCTCTCCACAGATGCTGCCTGACCCGCTGAGTTACTCCAGCACTGTGCGTCTCCCACTAAGTTACTTGCCATCATCCACATTTCTATACAGTCTGTATGGGACTGACACATGAACAAGTGCTGCCATCTGCTGGACTTTGTCGAGTAGCACAAGGACCACACATATTGCAACAAGGAAACTTGAATCCCGTATGAAAACATTTAAATTTTAGAGATATAAGGAGAAACAGGCCCTTTGGGCCCACCAAGCCCATATCGACCATTGATCACCCGTTCACACTAGTTCCATGTGTAGGAAGGAGCTGCAGATGCTGGTTTAAAATGAAGGTAGACACAAAATGCCGGAGTAACTCAGCGGGACGGGCAGCATCTCTGGAGAGAAGGGACGGGTGACGTTTCGGGTCGAGACCTTTCTTCAGACGTACTCTCCAGAGATGCCGCCCGACCCACTGAGTCACACTAGTCCCATGTTATCCCACTTTCTCATCCACTCCCTACACACTTGGGGGATAATTTACAGAGGGCCAATTTACCTACAAACCCGCACGGCTTTGGGATGTGGGAGGAAACCGGAGCGCCCGGAGAAAGCCCACGTGGTCACGATCAGGCTTTCAGTTGAGTTCAATAGACAATAGGTGCAGGAGTAGGCCATTCAGCCCATCGAGCCAGCACCACCATTCAATGTGATCATGGCTGATCATCCCCAATCAGTGCCCCGTTCCTGCCTTCTCCCCGTATCCCCTGACTCCGCTATCTTTAAGAGCCCTATCTAGCTCTCTTGAAAGCATCCAGAGAACCGGCCTCCACCGCCCTCTGAGGCAGAGAATTCCACAGACTCACCACTCTCTGTGAGAAAAAAGCGTTTCCCCGTGTTGTTCTGTATCTCTCTTCATCACCGTCTATATCTTTCGTTTCCCACCCCCCTGACTCTCAGTCTGAAGAAGGGTCCTATTCCCGAAACATCACCTATTCCTTTCCTCCAGGGATGCTGCCTGACCCGCTGAGTTACTCCGGCATTTGGTGTCGGAACCAGTTCCGTGTAATCCCATTTCCTCGTCCACTCCCTGTACGCTGGCGACAATGTGCAGAGCCCCAATTAACCTGCAAACCTGTGAGTTTTTGGGATGTGGGCGAAAACCAAAGCCCCCGGTGGAAACACCCGCAGATCAAGGGGAGAGCGTACAAAAGCAGCACCCGTAGTCAGGATCGAACCTGGGTCCCTGGCGCTGTAAGGCAGCAACTCTCACCGTGCCGCACAGAACTAAGGCTTGTGCTACTCCGAGCTGTAAATATATGCAGCAAAACACATGGTGCTACAGGACCCTTCTTCAGACTGGCACACCAACGCCACTAATTCCTTGGCAAACCTAGGAACTTTGGCATAGTCCCAACAACCCTCTACAGATACGCTGTTGAAAGCTCTTTATCGGGATGCATCCCAACTTGGTTTGGGAACAGCTCCATCCAAAACCGCAAGAAATCACAGCGAATTGTGGATGCAGCCCAGACCATCGCACAAACCGACCTCCCTTCCATTGACTCCATCTACACCTCACGCTGCCTCGGCAAGGCCAGCAGCATCATCAAGGACCAGTCGCACCCCGGCCACTTCCTCTTCTATAGGTACAAATGTGTAAGAAGTTAAGGGCCTGTCCTACAAGCATGCAACTCTATGTGGTCGCTTGAGCCGTCCGGCATCGCGGGGCCGGTCCCACTTCGATCGCCGGAGCCGTGCAGAATTGTGCGGAGTTCGTCCCGACATCGCGCGGGGCTCCGAAAAACTGACCGTGTTCAAAAATTCCGCGCGGCAACGGCTTGTCGGCTCGCAGTTGCCTCAACGCATTACACACTGCCTCGACATCGTGCCTCCGTGACCCTATCTGTAGGTGCCTCCGTGACCCTCTGTGTGTGTGTCTCCGTGGCCCTCTGTGTGTGTGCCTCTGTGCCCCTCTCTGTGTGCCCCTCTCTGTCCTGGCGAACTTACCTTTAAGACTTCGCTCCAAGTTCGCCTCACTTTGCGCCGCGTTGCGCCACTCACCCGACCTCCGCAAGGCCCTCGCTGCCGGTTTGGTTGCGCTTGCTGCATGCAGGCGCATGCTGGTGGGAACGGCCCTGTACAGGGGATCACCCGGCCTCCGCGCGGCCCCCGCTTCTAGTTTGATCGCGCTCATCGCATGGAGTCGGACGCTGGTAGGACAGGCCCTTTAGGCTCCCGTACGGAATATGAGGTGCTGGTCCTTGTGTCTTCAATGCCTGCTGGGGTCATAAGGTGATGTGGTAGGCGTAGAATGAAGGCCATTCGGCCCACTTTCCCGAGCTACTCATGAGTAACTCTCCCAAGTTGTCCCCTTGATTCGAACTCGGGCAATTACGGTAATAGCCAGCCGTAGGTACTCGGGGCTATTTATTTTACTCGTGGACATTTTTCAACCTGTTGAAAAAACGTCCCGACTTTCCTGAAGCCGCGAGTTCCTACGGCTGGCATTACGAGCCGCTACGATATATTTACGGGCTCGCTACGGACATTCCCCGAGTTTGAATCCAGGGGAAAACTCGGGAGAGTTCGCGAGTAACTTGGGAAAGTGGGACAGGGCCTTTAAGGCCATTCGGCCCATCAGGTCTAGTCCGCCATTCAATCGTGGCTGACCTATCTCTCCCTCCAAAACCCCTTTCTCCTGCCTTCTCCCCATAACCTCTGACACCCGTACCGATCAAGAGCTGGCTTGACATTAAAAGATTAGGATGTTGAATGGTACTCTTTCGATAATTATGAGCTTGAGTATTTGTTCATTCAGATGTCCCTGCTACAAAAACGCTCTGATGTTACAGTGAGGCCTGAAGATGGTTATCAAAACTTGGTAGATGCACTGTGGTCGAGTTTCTGCCTTACAGCGCCGGGGTCCCGGGTTCGATCCCGACTACGGGTGCTGCCTGTACGGAGTTTACACGTTCTCCCCGTGACCTGCGTGGGTTTTCTCCGTGATCTTCGCTTTCCTCCCGCACTCCAAAGACGTGCATGTTTGTTGGTTAATTGGTTTGGTATAAATGTAAATTAGGGTCCCTAGTGTGTGTGTGTGTGTGTGTGTGTGTGTGTGTGTGTGTGTGTGTGTGTGTGTGTGTGTGTGTGTGTGTGTGTGTGTGTGTGTGTGTTAGTGTGCGGGGATCGCCGGTCGGCACGGACCCGGTGGGCCGAAGGGCCTGTTTCCGCGCTGTATCTGTAAACCAAACTAACATCACATAAGTGTGTTGGCATTAGCACGTATGCTGATAGAGCTAAGCATCACATATAACACAGGATCAAATTGACATTTAATAGTGCTTACAAGTGGTTCTGATAATTCGCTCTTCAAAAGGAATCCCGTTTAGCAAGAAAGGAACAGCAGGTGCTGGTTTATACATTGGACACAAAAAGCTCAGCGGGTCGGGCAGCATCTCTAGAGAAAAGGAATGGGTGATGTTTCGGGGTCGGGACCCATCTTCACACCGAGTGTCAGGGGAGAGAGGGTCTAGAGATATGGAAGGGTGAGGTGTGAAAACGAGAGATCAAAGGGGACAAAGGTCGAGGAGAATGTAGAACGGTGCATGGTTCGCTGAGGGGAAGGTGACTAGGAGGTGTACAATTGGTAAAATTGATCAAACTAGTAGGAGAGCTGGGGCGGGGGAGGGGGTGGAGAGAGGGGGAAAGCAAGGGTTGCTAGAAGTTAGAGAAGTCTGAGAAGGGGAGGGGAAGGAGGGAGGAAGCAGGGACTACCTGAAATTGGAGAAGTCAATGTTCATACCGCTGGGGTGTAAACTACCTAAGCAAAATATGAGGTGCTGCTCCTCCAATTTGCACTGGGCCTCACTCTGACAGCGGAGGAGGCCCGGGACAGAAGGTCAGTTTGGGAATGGGAAGGAACTGCAGATGCAGGTAGATACAAAGTGCCGGAGTAACTCAGCGGCACAGGCAGCATCTCTGGAGAGGAGGAATGGGCGACCCCATCCCTTCTATCCAAGGTGAGTGCGGGAATGTGAGGGGGAGCTAGAGTGTTTAGCAAACCAGGAGATGACGTATATCTAGGCGGAAACCCAAGGGTGATATTGTTAATATGTATTTTGCAGCTGGTGCTCCGTGATTGAGATGTTTCGGCTGCCGTGGAGATGGTCATCGATCGCAGCGCTTCTTTGCACTTTTCGCACATTCTTCATTCAGTCCTGCGAGAGAGAAATACAGAAGACAGGTTAGATCTCAGCATCAGGACCACATCTGGAACAGTGCTGGGGTAACTCAGCGGGCCAGGCAGCATCTCTGGAGTAAAAGGGATGGGTGACGTTTCAGGTCGGGACCCTTCTTCAGACTGAAAGTAGAAGGGGGGGAGGGGGGACTGGAGGTAGGAAGGGGCCACGACATACAAACATAGAAAATAGGTGCAGGAGTAGGCCATTTGGCCCTTCGAACCAACACCGCCATTCAATGTGATCATGGCTGATCGTCCCCAATCAGTACCCCGTTCCTGCTTTCTCCCCATATCCCTTGGTTCCATTAGGCCTAAGATCTAACTCTCTCTTGAAAACATCGAGTGAATTGGCCTCCACTGTCCTCTGTGGCAGATAATGCCACAGATTCACAACTCTCTGAGTGAAAACGTTTTTCCTCATCTCGGTCTTAAATGGCCTACCCCTTATTCTTAAACTGTGACCCCTGGTTCTGGACTCCCCCAACATCGGGAACATTTTTTCCCGCATCTAGCCTGTCCAATCCCTTAAGAATTCTATATGTTTCTATAAGACTCCCTCTCATCCTCCTAAATTCCTAACAAAGCAGGACCAGGCGGCCAAGGAAGGGTGGAGCCCACAATGGGCCATTGTTGGCTGGGGGAGAGGGGGGAGACAGGGATGTGATCGGTGGAAGGTCAACAAAAATGGTGGAGAAACTCAGCGGGTGAGACAGCATCAATGGAGCGAAGGAAATAGGCTACTTTTCGGTTCTTGACCCTTCTTCAGACTGATGTGGGGGTGGGGGGGGTGGGAAGAAGAAAGGAAGAGGCGGAGACAGTGGGCTGTGGGAGAGCTGGGAAGGGCACGGGAAGGAGGGAGAAAGCAGGGACTACCTGAAATTGGAGAAGTCAATGTTCATACCGCTGGGGTGTAAACTGCCCAAGCGAAATATGAGGTGCTGCTCCTCCAATTTGCGGTGGGGCTCACTCTGGCCATGGAGGAGGCCCAGGACAGAAAGGTCGGATTCGGAATGGGAGGGGGAGTTGAAGTGCTGAGCCACCGGGAGATCAGGTTGGTTAATGCGGACCGAGCGGAGGTGTTGGGCGAAGCGATCGCCAAGCCTGCGCTTGGTCTCACCGATGTAGATCAGCTGACATCTAGAGCAGCGGATGCAACAGATGAGGTTGGAGGAGGTGCAGGTGAACCTCTGCCGCACCTGGAACTAGTGGGATGCCTAGGGTGGGGGTGGGAGGGGGGAGGGGGGGGGGGGAAAAGAGGGAATGCAGCGGTTATTTGGAAATAGAGATGAAGGCAAGTCCAAGGTATTTTCCTGATCACTGCATCATTGTAAAAGGGCTATGCTTAGGCTGCTGGTGATATGAATGTTCTGTTTACTACAGACAACACCCGCAGGCAGGATCGAACCCGGGTCTCTGGCACTTTAGGGCAGCAACTCTAACACTAAAATTAAATTATTTACATAAAATTAAATCATTTATTTAATCTTATCATAATAAAATGGTGGTGGGTGTATGGAACGAGCTGCCAGAGGAGGTAGTTGAGGCCGGGACTATCCCAACGTTTAAGAAAGGTACATGGATCGGACAGGTTTAGAGGGATATGGACCAAACGCAGGTAGGTGGGACTGGTGTAGCTGGGACATTGTTGGCCAGTGTGGGCAAGTTGGGCCGAAGGGCCTGTTTCCACACTGTATCACTCTATGACTCTATAATGGTTCTTTATTATCATAATTATATCAGGGTGGTCATGGTGGCACAGCGGTAGAGTCGCTGCCTCACAGCATTTAGAGAGCCGGAGACTACGGGTGCTCTCTGTATGGAGTTAGTACGCTCTCCCCGTGACCTGCGTGGGTTTTCTCCGAGATTTTCGGTTTCCTCCCACACTCCAAAGACGAGCAGGTTTGTAGGTTAATGGGCTTGGTGTGTGTGTAAATTGTCCCTAGTATGTGTGTGTGATAGTGTTAGTGTGCGGGGATTGCTGGTGGTCGGGATCGCTGGTCGGTGCAGACTCGGTGGGCCGAAGGGCCTGTTCTGATGCTGTATCTCCAAACTGAGCTAAACTAGAAAAAAATGTACAGATGTACCCTTAAATTGTAGCAAGACACAAAGTGCTGGAGTAACTCAGCGGGTCAGGCAGCATCTATGGAGAACATGGATAGGTGACGTTTCACAGAGTGCTGGAGTAACTCAGCGGGTCAGGCAGCATCTGTGGAGAACGTGGCTAGGTGACGTTTCACAGAGTGCTGGAGTAACTCAGTAGGTCAGGCAGCATCTGTGGAGAAACAGGAATGGGTGATGTTTCGGGTCGAGACCCTTCTTCAGACTGGGAATCAGGGTAAAACGAAATGAGATATATAGACGGTGATGCAGAGAGAAATAGGACACATGAATGAAAGATATGCAAAAACATTACTGCAGATGCTGTTTTTTTACTGAAGATAGACACAAAATATATAAGATTGTTGAATCATATAAGATTGTTAAGGGTTCGGACATGCTAGAGGCAGGAAACATGTTCCCGATGTTGGGGGAGTCCAGAACCAGGGGCCACAGTTTAAGAATAAGGAGTAAGCCATTTAGAACGGAGACGAGGAAACACTTTTTCTCACAGAGAGTTGTGAGTCTGTGGAATTCTCTGCATCAGAGGGTGGTGGAGGCTGGTTCTCTGGATGCTTTCAAGAGAGAGCTAGATAGGGCTCTCAAAGATAGCGGAGTCAGGGGATATGGGGAGAAGGCAGGAACGGGGTACTGATTGGGGATGATCAGCCATGATCACATTGAATGGCGGTGATGGCTCGAAGGGCCGAATGGCCTACTCCTGCACCTATTGTCTATTGTCTAAGTAAGTATGTTTATTGGCCAAGTGTTCACATACAAGGAATTTGCCTTGGTGCTCCGCCCACAAGTAACAACATGACATACAGTGACAGTTACGAATGACTCAGAAAACACTAAACATTAATAATAATAAGACATTAATGATAAAACACCATTGATCAATCATGTGAACCAACACAATACCAGATCAAAGGGAGGCTACAGATTTCTGGCTGTTGAGTAGAGCAACTACTCGTGGATAAAAACTGTTTTTATGTCCGGCTGTGGCAGCTTTGACAGTCCGGAGTCGCCTTCCAGAGGGAAGTGATTCAAAGAGTTTGTGGCCAGGGTGAGAGGGGTCAGAGATGATCTTGCCCGCTCGCTTCCTGGCCCTTGCAGTGTACAGTTCATCAATGGAGGGAAGGTTGCAGCCAATAACCTTCTCTGCTGATCGGACGAAGATGAGGAGGAATTTATTTAGTCAGAGGGTGGTGAATCTGTGGAATTCTTTGCCACAGAAGGCTGTGGAGGCCAAGTCAGTGGATATATTTAAGGCAGAGATAGACAGATTAGGAGTGTCAGGGGTTATGGGGAGAAGGCAGGAGAATGGGGTTAGGAGGGAGAGATAGATCAGCCACGATAGAATGGTGGAGTAGACTTGGTGGGCCGAATGGCCTAATTCCGAATGGCTCCTATCACTTATGAACGTCAAAGTATGATATAGTCATAACTGGTCAGACCCTTCGGAATTTCTCCAGCGACTTGTGGACGATGTGGGAAAAAGAAAATCATTCTTACCGATGTACAGCCAATGACGGTTCTTGCTGGTTTTGTGACGTAGAATCGAATCGTAATCAATGCGTTACAGGTCAGTGTAGTCTGTGGGAACATTGGAAAAACTAAATGAGATCAATGGTTTGGTTTAGTTTAGTTTAGAGATACGGGCCCTTCGGCCCATCGAGTCCGTGCCGCCCAGCGATCCCCGCACACTAACGCTACCCTTCACACGCACATGGGACGATTTTTACATTTGAGTTACGATTCTCTGGATACCTTCAAGAGAGAGCTGGATAGGGCTCTTAAAGATAGCGGAGTCAAGGGATTATGGGGAGAAGGCAGGAACGGGGTACTGATTGGGGATGATCAGCCATGATCGCATTGAATGGCAGTGATGGCTGGAAGGGCCGAATGGCCTCCTCCTGCCCCTATTGTCCACACTCCAAAGGCGTGCAGGTTATTTGGCGTCTATAAAATTATTATTATTTTTACTTTTTATTTGATGACACCATCACGGAGCGGGCGATGCCTTACCGGGTCGCCGTGCGGTACGCTCGGGACTGCTGTGGCCGCCGTCTCCAACATCCGAGGAGCTGTGGCCTGCGGGCGTCCAGCCTCGCGCGGGCGGCGCTGGGTTTAAAAACACCGCGGGGACCTGGGATCCGAGACCGCCAGAGTTGCGGCTCCAACCAGCGCGGCCCGAGGACTTCGGGCGCCGCGGTCTCCGGGGAGGGAGCCGCCGCTCCAGACATTTTCCAAGCCGCTGAGGAGCGTTCACCCGACGCCGGAGTTCCATCTTCCCGGCAAAGAGGGCCTGAAAACATCGGACTGGCTGCGGAGGCCACAAATAGGCCCCGACCTCGGGCGATCGCAGAGGAAGAGGACTGAAACATTCTGATGCCTTTCCCCACAGTGGGAAATGTGCGGGGGGACGTTAGTGTTGAATTCTACAATGTGTTGTGCCATTTTTCTTATTTTTTTAATTTTTCTACGGATGTGCGGAAACTTAATTATTTATTTTAAGTAAAGCACTTTGGTTTCAACGTGCTATATAAATATAATGTACTCACTTACATATTTTGGAAAATGTGGCTTCTATAAATTGTCTCCAGAGCGTAGGATAGAACAGAATGGTTGAACACAATTTGAAAACGGATGCTAGGGTTGGGTGAGCGGGGGGGGGGGGGGGGGATTGGAGGAAGGACACTGGGACATATCATCGTTTTTTTTCTCATTTCTCTTTTTCATTCTTGTGCAATTGCTTCTAGTAAAATAAATGCAAAAAAAAAATAGAACTAGCGTACGGGGTGATCGCTGGTCGGTGCGGACTCAGTGGGCCGAACTGTACCACTAAAATTTTTTTTTAAACGGAAAATAAAGTGAGCAGAAATATACTGTCATCAAATACTTACCCCGTTGTTCATGAATTCGCACTGTTGCATTATGTCCTCCATTCCCCGAGTGCAGGCCGTCTCCTTCAGGGTAAATCCTATCTCATATTCTTTGCCATGTGGTACTAGCTGTAGAAATTTTTTTTAAAAGGTGAAATAAGAACACCGTCGCCTGTCTCCGGTAGTACCGCCCAGAGTGGGGCCCAGCGCAAATTGGAGGAACAGCACCTCATAGAAACATAGGTGCAGGAGTCGGCCATTCGGGCCTTCGTGCCAGCACCGCCATTCAATGTGATCATGGCTGATCATCCCCAATCAGTACCCCGTTCCTGCCTTCTCCCCACATCCTGTCATTCCATTAGCCTCAAGAGCTGGATCTAAATCTCTCTTGAACGTTTGTATGTTTCGCTTGGGCAGCTTCCACCCCAGCGGTATGAATAATGATTTCTCTAACTTGGACAATAGACAATAGACAATTCAATAGACAATAAACAATAGACAATAGACAACCAAGTAACCCTTGCTTTCCCTCTCTCTCCAATCCTGCCTCTTCCCATTTATTCCGACTTCTCCTGATTGTATTTTATCTGTTTGTGTTTTTTTGTTATCTTCTCCTCGCTGGCAATGATCAATTCTACATTTTTCCGTCTTCTCCCTCCCCCTTTGAGTCTCATTCTCACACCTCACACGTCCTTATCTCTGTCTCTATCTCCCCCTCCCCTTCCCGCTCTGTCTGAAGAGTCTCGACCCGAAACGTCATCCATTCCTCCCCTCCATAGATGCTGCCTGTCCCGCTGAGTTGCTCCAGTATTTCCTGTCTATCTTCGAATAATAGCTTTGGTTTAGTTTTGAGATGCGACGCGGACGCAGGCCCTTCGGCCCATCGAGACCACGACCCCCCCGCACATTAATACCATCCTACACACACTAGGGACAATCGACAGGCCATTACTTCGGCCTACTGTCCAGGCTGTACAACAACACTCGTTCGATGTTATCCCACTTTCTCATCCACTCCCTGCACACTAGGGGCAATTTACAGAGAGCCAATTAATCTGCCAACCCGTATATATGTCTTTGGGATGTGGGAGGAAAGTGGAGCACCTGGAGGAAACCCCACATGGTCACAGGGAGAACGTGCAGACTCCACACCGACAGCACCCGAGGTCAGGATCGAACCCAGATTATGTTGAAAGCCGACATTGTGAGCTGAAGGGGCATTTTCCCGGTGCTGCCCTCATCTACAGTATGTTCTACGTTCTATGTATATATGAGTGCTCTTTCACACAGAGGGTGGTGGGTGTATGGAATGAGCTGCTGGAGGAGGTAGTTGAGGCTGGCACTATCCCATCATTTAAGAAACAGTTGGACAGGTGCATGGATAGGACAGGTTTGGAGGGATATGGACCAAACGTAGGCAGGTGGGACTAGTGAAGATGGGGCAGGTTGGTCGGTGCGGGCGAGTTGGCCTGTTTCGACGCCGTAAGTCTCTATGACGCCAAGATTATAACTAATGGCACTGTGACTCTATGTCTGTGACTCAGTTCACATTAACCAACCTGATCTCCCAGTGGCTCAGCACTTCAACTCCCCCTCCCATTCCGAATCCAACCTTTCTGTCCCGGGCCTCCTCCATGGCCAGAGTGAGTCCCACCGTAAATTGGAGGAACAGCACCTCATATTTCGCTTGGGTAGTTTACACCCCAGCGGTATGAACATTGACTTCTCCAATTTCAGGTAGTCCCTGCTTTCTCCCTCCTTCCCCTCCCCTTCCCAGCTCCCCCACAGCCCCCGCCTCTTCCTTTCTTCTTCCCGACCCACCCCCACATCAGTCTGAAGAAGGGTCTCGCCTATTCCTTCACTCCATAGATGCTGCCTCACCCGCTGAGTTTCTCCAGCATTTTTGTCTATCTTCGATTTCGCCAGCATCTGCAGTTCTTTCTTAAACACTATGACCATGACTAATAGAGAATACACTGTGTGAAAAAGTGTTTCCTCGTCTCCATTCTAAATGGCTTTGCCCTTATTGTTAAACTGTGACCCCTGGTTCTGGACTCCCCCAACATCGGGAACATGTTTCCTGCCTCTAGCGTGTCCAAACCCTTAACAATCTTATATGTTTCAATAAGATCCCCTCTCATCCTTCTAAACTCCAGAGTGTACAAGCCCAGCCGCTCCAATCTATCAACAGTGGAAGAAGGGTTCTGAAGAAGGGTTTCTGCCCAAAACGTTACCTATTTCCTTCGCTCCATAGATGCTGCTGCACCCGCTGAGTTTCTCCAGCATTTTTGTCTACCTCCAACCTATCAACACATGACAGTGCCGCCATCCTGGGAATTAACCTCATGAGTCTACGCTGCACTCCCTCAATAGCAATTCACAGCTCGGGTGCTGTCCGCACGGAGTTTGCACGTTCTCCCTGTAGCCGCGTGGGTTTGCTCCTGCCTCTAGCTTGTCCAAACCCTTAATAATCTTGTTTCAATGAGATCCCCTTGCATCCTTCTAAACTCCAGAGTGCACAAGCCCAGCCGTTCCATTCTCTCAGCATGCGACAGTCCCGCCATCCCGGGAATTAACCTGGTGAACCTACGCTGCACTCCCTCGATAGCAAGAATGTCCTTCCTCAAATTTGGAGATCAAATCTGCACACAATACTCCAGGTGCCGTCTCACTAGGGCCCTGTACAACTGCAGAAGGACCTCTTTGCTCCTATACTCAACTCCTCTTGTTATCAAGGCCAACATGCCATTCGCTTTCTTCACTGCCTGCTGTACCTGCATGCTTACTTTCATTGATTGATGAATGTCCTTCCTCAAATTTGGACACCAAAAACTGCACACAATACTCCAGGTGTGGCCTCCAAATTTCCTCCTGCACTCCAAAGACACGCAGCTTTGTAGGTTAATTGGCTTTGGTAAAATGATAACCAAATTGCCCCAGGTGCGTGTAGGATGGTGCTGGGATCACTTGCTGGTGCGGACTCGATACCCGAGTAGGTGGATGCTGTCTGTAGTTTAGAGATACAGAGCGGAAACAGGCCCTTCGGCCCACCGAGACCGTGCCGACCAGCGATCACTCCATACGTTGTCTATCCTGTTCTATGTTCAAACCGCCCAGCGGACGCTTGGTCTGTTGATAGCAACCCTGTCGCGGAGGGTCTCTGCCCAGGAAGCTGCAGTGGCAGCATCTTTCAGAAACTAATCAGCCTTGGTGGACGGCAGAAGCAAGCCTGAACTTGCCAAGCCTTGTCCTGGTTCCATTCACCTCACTGTAATGTGTGTTCATTACAGAGTGGAGAGACACAGCGGCTTCACCTTTCCTTCTCTACCCCGGCGAGGAAATTACATTTGTAGCATTCTTAATCTTTTACGTAACGGCAGGTCCTGACATTGAGGGATAATTAGAGTCATATTATCATAGAGCCTTTCGTCAACGAGCCATTTTTCGTACATTTTCCTCACAGAGTGGTGAGTCTGTGGAATTCTCTGCCTCTGAGGCCGGTGGAGGCTGGTTCTCTGGATGCTTTCACGAGCGAGCTTGATAGGGCTCTTAAAGATAGCGGAGTCAGGGGATATGGGGAGAAGGCAGGGGTACTGATACTGGAACAGGGTACTGATTGTGGATGGTCAGCCATGATCACACTGAATGGCGGTGCTGGCTTGAAGGGCCGAATGGCCTACTCCTGCACCTATTGGGATGTCAGGACTGTCTTATGAAGAAAGACTGGATAGACTCAGTTTATACTCTAGAATTTAGGAGATTGAGAGGGGATCTTATAGAAACATACAAAATTCTTAAGGGGTTGGACAGGCTAGATGCAGGAAGATTGTTCCCGATGTTGGGGAGGTCCAGGACAAGGGGTCACGGCTTAAGGATAAGGGGGAAATCCTTTAGGACGGAGATGAGAAATACTTTTTTTCACACAGAGAGTGGTGGGTCTCTAGAACTCGCTGCCACAGAGGGTAGTTGAGGCCAGTTCATTGGCTATATTTAAGAGGGAGTTAGATGTGGCACTTGTGGCTAAGGGGATCAGAGGGTATGGAGAGAAGGCAGGTACGGGATACTGAGTTGGATGATCAGCCGTGATCATATTGAATGGCGGTGCAGGCTCGAAGGGCCGAATGGCCTACTCCTGCACCTAATTTCTATGTTTCTATTGTCTGATGAGAATGTGTAAAAAAAATTTACAATCAACACCTCTCGTCGGGATCAAACGCGGGCAGCAACTGGGGCGGCGCGGTAGAGTTGCTGTCTCACCACGCCAGTCCCGGGTTAGATCCCGACAACGGGTGCTGTCTGTACGGAGTTTGTACGTTCTTTCCCGTGACCACGTGGTCTTTCTTCAGGCGCTCCGGTTTCCTCCCACACTCCCAAGACATACTGTTTACACAGTGTGTACACACGGCTCCCAGTAGCGGGTATGAGTCGACACGCTAGGCGGGAGTTGCCTGGCTTTTACCGTGACCTCCTGAAGGCCAGGAATTTGGTCACCTTCAGCCAGGGCGCTGCACCTCAGGGGGAGGGGGGTGTTGTGGCTGTGACGGTGGGTGTCCAGGAGAGGCGTGTGCGTGGAGCGATTCCGGATGAGCTTACCCCCGCTCAATCGGAATTGTTCATAGGACCCATGGCCCGGGTCCCTCCCCGAGAGCCGGCCCCATGCAACATGAGCCGCCTTTCCGAGATGCCCAGCGTGCCGTTCCGTGAGGCGGAGAGGCGTGTGTTGTACAGGCTGCTCTTGCACACTCTCCACTTCCTCGCCCTCGTCTTCCGTCCTGACACACCCTGGCGGTCCGTGTTACCTGACGAGGGGAGCGGTCCCCAGTGGAGGTCTCTCTACAAGGGAGTCCTTCCCCTTTACATTGGGGACCTGGGGTGGAGAGTGTTGCACAAAGCTGTGGCCTGTAACAAGTATTTGAGCCGGTTCACGGACTCGTCCGCCGCCTGTCACTTCTGCGGCGAGGAGGAGTCCGTGTTCCATATGTACATGCAGTGTGAGAGGTTGCAGCCCCTGTTTGAGTATCTGAAGGGGCTGCTCCTCAAGTTTTGGCTCCATTTTAGCCCAACACTGTTTATTTTTGGGCACCCGGTACAGAGGGGGGAGGGTCGGGAGGGAGGAGGGGGTCTCCCTGTCGGTCTGCTCCTGTGCCTGGCCAAGATGGCCATTCGCGGGTCCAGGCAGCGGGCAGTCGACGGACGCACAGCAGTCGACTGCCTGCCCCTTTTCCGGGGTTATGTCCGTGCCCGCGTGTCCCTGGAGAGGGAACACGCGGTGTCCACAGGGACTGTGGGGGCCTTCTGTGAGCGCTGGTCACCGCAGGAGGTGGAATGTTTTATTGATGAAAATGTTAATATTTTAATTTGAAATTTCTTTGCAAGATGCCAGTTTAGGCATTCTTTGATTGTGTTTGTAATTGTATTTGTTTGTTTGATTAAAACATTTTGTAAAAGGAAAAAAAAAAACATACTGTTTGTAGGTGAATTGACCTCGGTAAAATTATTTTAAAATTGTGCCTGTGTGTAGGATAGTGTTAGCGTGCAGAGATCGCTGGTCGGTGCGGACTCGGTGGGCCGAAGGGCCTGTTTCCGCGCTGTATCTCCAAATTATTGTGCCGCCCAATGTTATTGTAATTGCCTCAGCCAACTTTCACTGGCAGCTCTTTCCATTTACTCACTTCCTCCTGTGTGAAAAAGTTCCAATTAAATCTTCCCCTCTCACCTTAAACCTTAAGCCATCTAGTTCTTGACTGGGGGGGGAAAAGACTGCGCGCTTACTTTATCCATTCTCCTCATGATTTTATACACCTCCGCAATATCCTGCGCTCGAAGGAATAAATTTCTAACCTTCCCAGTCTCATAAAATAAACCAGGTTCTCAAGTCCTGGCAATATCTAGGTATGTTACAAAACTTACCTTGAGCAGCGCTGCAGTTCTGCCGCTCCCCGTGTGCGTGACTTTGGCGCCTTTCAGAGGGGGGCGGGCTTAAAGCGCCGTTTTTCCACAGACTGGGCAAATCGATCCATGTCAGGCGATTTTGTTGCGGAAGAAAAATCGCTCCGACATTTCATTAATGAAGGTATTTTTAAATTACACTATTTTATTTATTATCTAGAGTAATTTAAAAATCACCTTCAAAAGCCGTGAGCGCCGACAACGGGAAGGATTTTGCGTAGGTACACAGTTTATTCTTAAGAGAAAAAAAGGTACACAGTTTATTTTTATATTAAAAGTTGGTTTTTATGGAGGCTTTAATAATATTTTCATGTTGCGAAATGGGATCCAAAAAAATGTATGAATCAACAGTATTTTTCCTCCCGACTTCACCGTAAACCGCAATGTTCCAATCCACCGCATTCCACTAAAACCCACTCGCTAGTTGATTTAAATGGCTATTAATTTACAGGCATTAAGTCGGAGTGGCGGCGCTGCTTGTCAGCTGCGGCTCACCTGCAGTCCGTCTGTCTTTTATTTTATTTTTGTCCTCGTCCCTGTTTTTGGTGTTTATTTTTGGTTTGTTGGGTTGTGTATGTGTGTGGGGGGGGGGGGGGGAGGGTGGGAGGGTGGGAGAAACGGGGTTTTAGTCTCTCCCTTCGGGGGGATGCGACTTTTCCTGTCGTGTCCCCCGACACCGTCTCCGTCTGTGCTGAGGCCCTGGTGACGGCCTTCCAGCTTCCAGCGGCGGCGGCACGGCCTTCAGAGCTTCAGCGGCGGCGGCACGGCCTTCAGAGCTTCAGCGGCGACCTGGGTTTCGGGAGCTGCGGTGCTCCAGCGGCGGCCTGGCTTTCGGGAGCTGCGGTGCTCCAGCGGCGGCTTGGGTTTCGGGAGCTGCGGTGCTCCAGCGGCGGCCTGGCTTTCGGGAGCTGCGGTGCTCCAGCTGCGGCCTGGCATTCGGGAGCTGCGGTGCTCCAGCGGTGGCCTGGCTTTCGGGAGCTGCGGTGCTCCAGCGGCGGCCTGGCTCCCTCTGAGCTGCGGTGCTCCAGCGGCGGCCTGGGTGTCGGGAGCTGCGGTGCTCCAGCGGCGGCCTGGGTTTCGAGAGCTGCGGTGCTCCAGCGGCGGCCTGGCTTTCGGGAGCTGCGGTGCTCCAGCGGCGGCCTGGCTTTCGGGAGCTGCGGTGCTCCAGCGGCGGCCTGGCTTTCGGGAGCTGCGGTGCTCCAGCGGCAGCCTGGCTTTCGGGAGCTGCGGTGCTCCAGCGGTGGCCTGGTTTTCGGGAGCTGCGGTGCTCCAGCGGCGGCCTGGCTCCCTCTGAGCTGCGGTGCTCCAGCGGCGGCCTGGCTCCCTCTGAGCTGCGGTGCTCCAGCGGCGGCCTGGCTCCCTCTGAGCTGCGGTGCTCCAGCGGCGGCCTGGGTTTCGGGAGCTGCGGTGCTCCAGTGGTGGCCTGGCTCCCTCTGAGCTGCGGTGCTCCAGCGGTGGCCTGGCTTTCGGGAGCTGCGGTGCTCCAGCGGCGACCTGGGTTTCGGGAGCTGCGGTGCTCCAGCGGCGGCCTGGCTTTCGGGAGCTGCGGTGCTCCAGCGGCGGCTTGGGTTTCGGGAGCTGCGGTGCTCCAGCGGCGGCCTGGCTTTCGGGAGCTGCGGTGCTCCAGCTGCGGCCTGGCATTCGGGAGCTGCGGTGCTCCAGCGGTGGCCTGGCTTTCGGGAGCTGCGGTGCTCCAGCGGCGACCTGGGTTTCGGGAGCTGCGGTGCTCCAGCGGCGGCCTGGCTTTCGGGAGCTGCGGTGCTCCAGCGGCGGCCTGGCTTTCGGGAGCTGCGGTGCTCCAGCGACGTTCCGGCGGCGGGCCCTGTGGTGGTGTTCCGGCGTTCCGGCGTCAGCGGTGGCGGCGGCCTGGATCCCCTCAGCGCAGAGGGAGAATAAGGAGGGGAGAAAGACAGAGACCCTAAGACTTTTGCCTTCCACCACAGTGAGGAGGTGTTTGGTGAACTCACTGTGGTGGATGTTAATTTTGTGTTTATTGTGTGGTATTGTTATTTTTATATATGTATAAAACTGCAGGCACGAAATTTCGTTCAGACCGAAAGGTCTGAATGACAATAAAGGCATTCAATTCAATTCAATTAAACACTAAATTCATTCCATTTGGCCCACAAATTCATGGAAATGAGAGTTAAAAATTATGTTATATTGTGGATTATTGTGTGAATGTTATTTGGACACTGAGGCAATTTAAAAAAAAGTTTATCTTTTCTTAAGAAATGGATAGATGTTTAGATCTACTCATTGAATTTTGTAATTAGCTACAATTAGATAACTAACTAATGATATGCTTTAATTTCAGGTCATCCAAGTAAGATTCTTTCATATTTGCTTCAGAATGCTTCAATCTATAATAACTGAAAAGTTCATTGAGTTCTTTTAATTTTTAAGAAAGTTATGGGCTTTTAACTGTTCTAGATCACAGCTTTTGAGTTGTCAATTGAAAGGCAATGGGGAACAAGATGCTAATTTCCGAGAATGAAAATGGTCCTGACTTTCTTAATACTGAAGATATGAAAGTGAATTAGGTGTCAAATTAAATTTCTTTTTATGCTTTATCTGATGGGATAAATTGCAGACTTGATTTTTAAAATCTCAAAATTTTGTAACGTTGCTACAATATCTCCATAAAGGGCCTGTCCCACTTGGGCGATTTTTTTGGCGACTGTCACAGTCGTAGCAGGTCCCCAAAATGGCGGTAACTGGACCCCCCCCCCCCCCCCACGACAATGTCTACGACAGCCAAGCCTAGTCGACGTCAAGCTGCCAACAACCGCCGACCCACTGGGACGACTGCACAGGCGACAACCGGCGATAACCGAAGTCAACCTACGTCCACCCTCGACAAGCAACGACCCTGTCGGCGACAACTGAAGACAATTTAGTCGCCAGTACCCGTCGCCGCTTGACGTAGGTTGACGTAGGTAGTCGCCGATGGAATTCGCCGAAGTCAGCGCCCGGTGGCAACCAACGTCATCCTGGCGACAACCTGCAACAGCACCAACATCAGGAGAAGTCAAGCCCAAAGTCGCACATTTCAAAATCCAATGGTGACCAGAAAAACATCTTGACTCTTTGGGCGACTCGAGGAGACGATTCACGACCGTACGGGTGACACCCCGCGACCATGTGTCCACAGCCTAGTCGCCGGAAAAATCGCCTAAGTGGGACAGGGGCTCAAATCTTCTCCGCACTCTTTCTAGTTTAACAACATCCTTCCTTTGATAGGGTGACCAAAACTGAGCAAAAATACGGCTAAAGTCTTACCTGCCCAATCTCCTAAAGTTCTATTGTGAGACAGTTTCCTCCCGGCTGTTATCAGGCAACTGAACCGTCCTCTCACCAACGAGAGAGCGGTTCTGACATAGAAACGTAGAAACATAGAAAAATAGGTGCAGGAGTAGGCCATTCGGCCCTTCGAGCCTGCACCGCCATTCAATATGATCATGTCTGATCATCCAACTCAGTATCCCGTACCTGTCTTCTCCCTATACCCCCTGATCCTTTTAGCCACAAGTGCCACATCTAACGCCCTCTTAAATATAGCCAATGAACTGGCCTCAACTACCTTCTGTGGCAGAGAGTTCCAGAGACCCACCACTCTCTGTGCAAAGAATGTTTTCCTCATCTCGGTCCTGAAGGAATTCCCCCCTTATCCTTAGACTGTGACCCATTGTCCTCCCATCCACCTCATTGGAGACCCTCGGACTATCTTTAATCGGACTTTACCAGACTTAAACGTTATTTCCTTTATCCTGTATCTGTACACTGTGGACGGCTCGATTCTAATCATGTATAGTCTTTCCGCTAACTGGATAGCACGCAAGCAAAAAAAAAAATTCTCTTTACTTTGGTACATGTGACAATAAATTAAATTAATCTAAACAATATTGCTCAGGATAGGCACGAAATGCTGGAATGCCTCAGCTGGTCAGGCAGCATTCTGGAAAAAAGGAATAGGTGACGTTTCTGGTCGAAGCCCTTCTTTAAACTCTTCTTGACCTGAAAGGTTACATATTCCTTCTCTCCAGAGAAGAGCTGACCCGCTGAGTTACTCCAGCACTTTGTGTCTATCTTCATCTGCAGTTCCTTCATACCCACACTGCCCTGGGCCTCTTGCACTGTCAGAGTGAGGCCTAGCTAAACCACAATAAAGTACATCAAACCAAGCTACATTCAACTGAGCTGAACTACACCGCAATAAGCGAAACTGCACGTAACTAAACAAAACATGACATTAAACTAAATTAAACAAAACTAAAATAAATGGTGGAGACCCTATATATGGAAGGATTAACTATATAACAATTACAGCACGGAAACAGGCCTTCTCGGCCCTTCCTGTCTGTGCCGACCATTTATTTTCCCCCAGTCCCATCTACCTGCACTCAGGCCATACCCCTCCATTCCCTTCCCGTCCATATACCTATCCACTTTACTTTTAAATGTTAAAATCGATCCTGCCTCCACCACTTCTGCTGGAAGCTCATTCCACACAGCCACCACTCTCTGAGTAAAGAAGTTCCCCCTCATGTTACCCCTAAACTTCTGTCCCTTAATTCTCATGTCATGCCCTCTTGTTTGAATCTTTCCTACCCTCAATGGGAAAAGCTTATCCACGTCAACTCTGTCTATCCCTTTCATCATTTTAAAGACCTCAATCAAGTCCCCCCTTAACCTTCTGCGCTCCAGAGAATAAAGACCTAACTTATTCAACCTTTCTCTGTAAATTAGTTGCGGGAACCCAGGCAACATTCTAGTAAATCTCCTCTGTACTCTCTCTATTTTGTTGACATCCTTCCTATAATTAGGCGACCAAAATTGTACACCATACTCCAGAATTGGTCTCACCAATGCTTTGTACAATGATGAGTTGGCCCCGGGTGCTGGACTGCACACAAAGCACAGCCGGTGGGCCAGCTGAGGAGTTTTGGCCCGGGGGCCGCGCGCAAAGTCCGGCGCCCCGTCCAACTCATGAACCGATGATCGGCCGTGAGAAGGAGGGGCGGTGGTGGTGTCGGCGGCAAGCGAAGGTCCGAAGGTCGGACAGCTGGCCGGGCTGCCGACCGACCGACGGGGCCACGGGTGAGGAGGCGCTGCTGCTGCTGCTCTCCACGGGCTGCACTACGTCGGGACGGGTGAGGCGAGGCCGGACGCGGCGTTCCGACCGTCCCCTTGACCCGAGTAGTAGCGGTCAAATACGGGACAAGGGCGGTCCCATACGGGGCAAACCAATTTAGCCCAATATACGGGATGTCCCGGCTAATATGGGACAGTTGGCTAACCTAGGCCCATTGGAAATTGGGGGAACATTGAAACCTGGAAAAACAGGTGCCGGAGTAGGCCATTTGGCCCTTCTAGCCAGCACCGCAATTCAATATGATCATGGCTGATCATTTAAAATCAGTACCCCGTTCCTGCTTTTTCCCCATTCGCACTAAGTGCTAAATCTAAAGGGCCTGTCCCACTTACGCGACTTTTTCGGCGACTTGCCGGCACCCGTCATAGGTCGTGACAGGTCGCCAAAATTTTTCAGCATGTTGAAAACCCAGCAGCGACCAGAACAAGGTACGACTCTTTGGATGACCACTCGCGACCATACAGGCTTCACCCCGCGACATGTCGCCTGTACAGTCGTGAGTCGTCTCCTCAGCCGCCCAAAGAGTCGTAGCGTCTTTCTGGTCGCCGCTGGATTTTCAACATGTTGAAAATTTTCGCCGACCTGCAACGACCTAGGTCGCCGAAAAAGTCACGTGTGGGACAGGCCGATAACTCTCTTTTGAAAACTTCCAGTGAATTGGCCTCCACTGCCTTCTGTGGCGGAGAATTCCACAGATTCACAACTCTCTGGGTGAAACTTATAGCCCTGTCCCATGGTACGAGTTCATTCCAAGAGCTCTCCCAAGTTTGCCCGGATTCGAACTCGACGCTCTCGTGGACATTTTTCAACATGTTGAAAAACCTTCACCAGTCTTCCCTTTCTTACCTGCCGTTAGCGAGTCTTCCCGAGTACCTGCCGTTAGCGTTACGAGCCGCTAAGAGACGTCCCCGAGCTCCGACGTACCCGCTACGTTCATTCTCCGTGCTTACCACGAGTTTGATTTTTTTTAAACTCGGGAGAGCTCTTGGAATGAACTCGTACAGTGGGACAGGGCTTTTACTTACTTATATTACAGACTCAAGATCCAGAGAAAAGACAACGTTACATTGAATAAATTGCATACAAAAGCACAGTACATGGTTTAAGTTCAAGAATTTAAAAAATCAGTGACCCATAACAAGACACCTATATCAATGTCTCCACAGCAGGGATTGGTAGCGTGTGTTCTAAAACTTATGTTTCATAACACCTCATATTTCTCTTGGGCAGCTAACAACCCAGCAGGTATGAATTTAGACAATAGACAATAGGTGCAGGAGTAGGCCATTCGGCCCTTCGAGCCTGCACCGCCATTCAATGTGATCATGGCTGATCATCCACAATCAGTAACCCCGTTCCTGCCTTCTCCCCATATCCTCTGACTCTGCTATCTTTAAGAGCCCTATCTAGCTATCCCTTGAAAGTATCCAGAGAACCGGCCTCCACCGCCCTCTGAGGCAGAGAATTCCACAGACTCACAACTCTCTGTGAGAAAAAGTGTTTCCTCGTCTCCGTTCTAAATGGCTTACCCCTTATTTTTAAAGTGCCCCGTTCCTGCTTTTTCCCCCATATCCCTTAATTCCTTGGGATGATGGCTTACTCCTTATTCTTAAACTGTGGCCCCTGGTTCTGGACTCCCCCAACACCGGGAACATGTTTCCTGCTTCTAGCGTGTCCAAACCCTTAATAATCTTATATGTTTCAATTAGATTCCCTCTCATCCTTCTAAATTCCAGAGTGTACAAGCCCAGCCGCTCCATTCTCTCAGCAGATGACAGTCCCGCCGCTCACAACTTGATTCCTTACACCCGACCTTTTGCATCCCGTTTACCCCAGGCAACTTTAATAGCCCATATAACAATGTTAATCCACTTATTCATGAGCAACTAATGATGAACAGATACCGGTATACCAGAACCAAACACAGTCAGTCAATGAGAAAAAATATGTACAAATCCAGAATCAACAAATTTACCCCCTGGGTAGGCGAATGTTACCCCCAGTGGGGTAAATCTACCCCAGCCTTGTCTTACACAATGCCCTCGAGTCCTTGACATCCTTGTGATTGGGGCAGAGCAGCGTAGGTTCACCAGATTGATCCCTGGGATGGCGGGACTGTCATATGAGGAAAGATTGAAAAGACTAGGCTTGTATTCACTGGAGTTTAGAAGGATGAGGGGGGGGGATCTTATAGAAACATATAAAATTATAAAATGACTGGACAAGCTAGATGCAGGAAGAATGTTCCCAATGTGGGGCGAGTCCAGAACCAGGGGCCACAGTCTTCGAATAAAGGGGAGGCCATTTAAGACTGAGGTGAGAAAAAACGTTTTCACCCAGAGAGTTGTGAATTTGTGGAATTCCCTGCCACAGAGGGCATTGGAGGCCAAGTCACTGGATGGATTTAAGAGAGAGTTAGATAGAGCTCTAGGGGCTAGTGGAGTCAAGGGATATGGGGAGAAGGCAGGCACGGGTTATTGATCGGGGACGATCAGCCATGATCACAATGAATGGCGGTGCTGGCTGGAATGTCCTCCGCCTGCGCCTATTTTCTATGTTTCTATGTTTCTATGAATCCAACCGCACCACCAGGCAAAAGTCCTGCCTGCCCCAACCTTTCCCTGTGGCCTCAACGGCGCCCCCTGGCTGCGTGGATGTGCTGCGAGAGTCACGTTTCACACACACGCGCACGCACACACGGCGGTCGGTGCCTGCGTACCTTGATGGCGATGCAGTACGTTCTGAGGAGCTTGTAGAGGTTGTCCTGCCCGGAGCCCGCGTTGTACTTGTAGATGGCGGCCTGCAGGGCGTCCTTGGCCGTGGGCGTGCTTTGGGCCGGGCTCCCGCTCACCCCGACCACCGTGGCAGTAGCGCACAGGAGGTAGGCCGTCCACAACCTCATCTTGCCAAAACCTCTCCCGTCCGCAGCCCCGGTCAAGACTGCTGCGACACTCCAGGCCGGAGAGTCCTTCCACTAAGTTACCTATTGGCAGCCTTGGTTAATTATTACCCCCGACCTTGAATCTTCCCTTTGGACAGCGAGGGTGGCCAAATGGTTCTCTCTCCGCATCGGTGTTTACTTCAGTCCTGCATGACTGACTGCCCAAACAGACTCCAGCCAGCATTTGTCCCTGACAAACAACCAGAGGTGCCAAATTAAATGTTGTTTCCGTATTTGCAATGAAAGTTCGCATGCAGGTACAGCTGGCAGTGAAGAAAGCCAATGGCACGTTGGCCTTTATAACAAGAGGAATCGAGTATAGGTCCTTCTGCAGTTGAACAGGGCCCGAGTGAGACCACACCTGAAGTATTGTGTGTAGTTTTGGTCCCCTAATTTGAGGAAGGACATTCTTGCTATTGAGGGAGTGCAGCGTAGGTTTACAAGGTTAATTCCCGGGATGGCGGGACTGTCATATGCTGAGAGAATGGAGCGGCTGGGCTTGTATACTCTCAGTTTAGAAGGATGAGAGGGGAACGTATTGAAACATATAAGATTATTAAGGGTTTGGACACGCTAGAGGCAGGAAACATATTCCCGATGTTGGGGGAGTCCAGAACCAGGGGGCACAGTTTAAGAATAAGGGGTAAGCCATTTAGAACGGAGATGAGGAAGGCAGGAATAGGGTACTGATTGTGGATAATCAGCAGAAACGTCCAACACATCCCCAGAGACCACTCCACGCAGTTGGAGAGGGGTCCAGAGGAGGTTTATGAGAATGATCCCAGGAATGAGTGGGTTAACCTATGATGAGCGTTTGTCGGTACTGGGCCTGTACTTGCTGGAGTTTAGAAGGATGAGGGGGAACCTCATTGAAACTTACTGAATAGTGAAAGGCCTGGATAGAGTGGCTGTGGAGAGGATGTTTCCACTAGTGGGAGAGGCTAGGACCAGAGGTCACCATAGACGTACTGGTTTGTAGGCTGATTGTGGGGAGGGGGGGAGGGGGGGGAGGGGGGGGAGGGGGGGGAGGGGGGGGGGGGGAGGGAGGGGAGGGGAGGGGGGGAGGGGAGGGATTGGACGGAGGGGATTGGACGGAGGGGATTGGACGGAGGGGATTGGAGGGAGGGGATTGGAGGGAGGGGATTGGAGGGAGGGGATTGGAGGGAGGGGATTGGAGGGAGGGGATTGGAGGGAGGGGATTGGAGGGAGGGGATTGGAGGGAGGGGATTGGAGGGAGGGGATTGGAGGGAGGGGATTGGAGGGAGGGGATTGGAGGGAGGGGATTGGAGGGAGGGGATTGGAGGGAGGGGATTGGAGGGAGGGGATTGGAGGGAGGGGATTGGAGGGAGGGGATTGGAGGGAGGGGATTGGAGGGAGGGGATTGGAGGGAGGGGATTGGAGGGAGGGGATTGGGGGGAGGGGATTGGGGGGAGGGGATTGGGGGGAGGGGATTGGGGGGAGGGGATTGGAGGGAGGGGATTGGAGGGAGGGGATTGGGGGGAGGGCGAAAGGGGAGGGCGAAAGGGGAGGGCGAAAGGGGAGGGCGAAAGGGGAGGGCGAAAGGGGAGGGGGGTGGAAGGGGAGGGGGAGGGGGATGAGGGTGGAGAGAGGGACGGGTGTGGGGGGGGGTGGTGAGGGGGAGGGGGAGGGGGTATGTGGGGAGGGGGGGAGCGGGGGGGGGGGAGGGGGAGGGGTTGTTAGAGCTTACCTAAAATTGGAGAATTCAAAGTTCATGGTTCATTGTTGAGGTTAGTGTGTGGTGTTCGGTTTAGTTGGAGGTTGTGGTGTTCCAGAGCCTGATGGCTGTGGGGAAGAAGCTGTTCCTGAACCTGGACGTTAGTTTTCGGGCTCCTGTACCTTCTTCCCGATGGCAGGGGTGAGATGAGAGCGTGGCCAGGGTGGTGTGGGCCTCTGATGATGCCGGCTGCCTTTTTGAGGCAGCGACTCCTGTAGATCCTGGAGGTCAGAGCCTGTGATGGACCGGGCAGTGGTCACCCCTCTGTGTAATCTCCTCAATTCCTGGGCGTTCGAGTTATCTAGGCCATGATGCAACCAGTCTCTAGTTTATACCTGTAGAGTTTCAATAGAGTATTACTCAGCATACTGAATCTCCTGAAGAGAGTCATAGAGTGATACAGTGGGAAACAGGCCCTTCCACCCAACTTGCCCACACCGGCCAACAATGTCCCAGCTACACTAGTCCCACCTGCCCGCGCCTGGCCCATATCCCTCCAAACTTGTCATATCCATGTACCTGTCTAACTGTTTCTTAAATTGCAATAGTCCCAGCCTCCTCTGGCAGCTCGTTCCATACACCCGCCACCCTTTGTGTGAAAACATTACCCCTTAGATTCCTATTAAATCTTTTCCCCTTCACCTTGAACCCGTGTCCTCTGGTCCTCGATTCCCCTACTCTGGGCAAGGGACTCTGTGCGTCTACCCAATCTATTACTCTCATGATTTTGTACACCTCTATAAGATCTCCCCTCATCCTCCTGCGCTCCAAGGAACAGAGACCCAGCCGCCTCAACCTCTCCCAATAACTCAGACCCTCTAGTCCTGGCAACATCCTCGTAAATCTTCTCTGACCCTTTCAAACTTGACAATATCTTTCCTATAACATGGTGCCCAGAGCTGAACACAATGCTCTAAATGTCAGGGGTTTGGAGGGAGAGATAGACCAGCCATGATTGGATGGTGGAGTAGACTTGATGGGCCAAATGGCTTAATTCTGCTCCTAGACTATTCTAAATTGGTCTCACCAATGTCTTATACAACTGCAACATGACCTCCCAACGTCTATACTCACTACTCTGACTGATGAAGGCCAAAATTCCAAAAGCCTTTTTGACCACCTTATCTACCTGCGACTGGACCTTCAAGGAACCATGCACCTGTACTCCTAGATCCCTCTGCTCTGCAACACTACCCAGAGGCCGACCATTCACTGTGTAGGTCCTGCCCTCGTTTGGTCCCAAAATGCAACACCTCACACTTCTCCGTATTAAATTCCATCGACCATTCCTCCGCCCACCTGGCCAATCGATCCAGATCCTGCTGCAATCGTTCACAACCATCTTCACTATCTGCAAAACCGCTCACTTTTGTAGCATCAGCAAACTTGCCCTGTATGTTTTCATCCTAAATCATTGATATTGATCTCAGAGAGGGTCTCGGAGACAGACAGCGCCCGTCGTCGGGATCGAACCCGGGTCTCTGTCGCTGCTAGCGCTGTGAGGCAGCAACTCTACCAGCTGCGCCACAGTGCCGCACCTCCCTGAGACTGTTAACAAAATGAAATAAAATAAGTCCCTCACCTCCTCTATGTGTTGTAACGTAGTCTCTACTGTAGACTTTCTATCGAGCTGCTGTTCCACTCACACTAACAGTTTTTAATTATATCCGTGTGGGCTGAAAGTGCAGAAGCTGCTTTAAGCTGAAGATAGACACCAAAATCTGGAGTAACTCAGCGGGACGGGCAGCATCTCTGGAGAGAAGGAATGGGTGACGTTTCGGGTCGAGAAATGACCTTCTGCGGTCATTTATGTGTCTATCATCGAGTGGTACAGCACGGAAACAGGCCATTCAGCCCAACTCTTCCATTGCGAACAGCTCCTTCCAAGACCGTGAGGAATTGTGGACGCAGCCCAGACCATCGCACAATCGACCTCCCTCCCATCAACTCCATCTACACCTCACGCTGCCTCGGCAAGGCCAGCAGCATCATCAAGGACCAGTCGCACCCCGGCCACTCCCTCTTCTCCCCTCGGGCAAGAGGTACAGAAATGTGAAAACGCACACCTCCAGATTCAGGGACAGTTTCTTCCCAGCTGTTATCAGGCAACTGAACCATCCTACCACAACCAGAGAGCGGTCCTGAAAAACTATCTACCGCATTGGGGACCCTCGGACTATCCTTGACCGGACTTTGCTGGCTTTACCTTGCACTAAACGTTATTCCCTTATCATGTATCTGTACACTGTAAACGTCTCGATTGTAATCATGTATTGTCTTTCCGCTGACTGGTTAGCACGCAACAAAAGCTTTTCACTGTACCCCGGTACACGTGACAATAAACTACACTGGACTGAAACTGAAAGTGATGGCCGGTGTGGACTCGGTGGATGTGTTTTCACGCTGCATCTTTGAATTTAAAGTAAAATTGTCTTCATTTCACCATCTGCTTGACATTCAAACGCGGTATTTGTGGTTCTCTAATTCTTTTTGTTTCCAATCCAACTGCCCAAGGCCTCTGACATTGCCAATGACAGCAGCTGGAGATAACATCTACAGCAGAGACTATGTCACAGCACATGGGAGAGATGAGGGAGGTATTTTATATCATTTTGCCAGCAGTCCAACAGAGGTGAGGGGTGACTCTTTCACGCAAAGGGTGGTGGGTGTATGGAACAAGCTGCCAGAGGAGGTAGTTGAGGCTGGGACTATCTATCAGATACATGGATAGGACAGGTTTGGAGGGGATAGGGACCAAGCGCAGACAGGTGGGACCACGGTGGCGCAGCGGTAGAGTTGCCGCCTTACAGCGAATGCGGCGCCAGAGACCCGGGTTCGATCCCGACTACGGGCGCTGTCTGTACGGAGTTTGTACGCTCTCCCCGTGACCCGCGTGGGTTTTCTCCGATATCTTCAGTTTCCCCCCACAATCCAAAGACGTACAGGTTTGTAGGTGAATTGGCTTGGTGTAAATGTAAATTGTCCCTGGTGTGTGTAGGGTAGTGTTAGTGTGCGGGGATTACTGGCCAACGCGTTCTCGGTGGGCCGAAGGGCCTGTTTCCGTGCTGTATCACTAAACTAAACCAGTGTCGCTGGGACATGTTGGCTGTCGTGGGCCAGTTGGGCCGAAGGGCCTGTTTCCGCGCTGTATCACTAACCTAAACCAGTGTCGCTGGGACATGTTGGCCAGTGTGGGCCAGTTGGGCCAAAGGGCCTGTTTCCACGCTGTATCACTCCATGACTGTGAATGTATTTGAGTGAATCTATAGAGCTGCTGCCACACAGCGCTTGCAGCGCCAGAGACCCGGGTTCGATCCCGACTACAGGTTCTGTCCTTCTCCCCGTGACCTGCGCGGATTTTCTCCGCGATCTTCTCTGAGATCAATATCAATGATTTGGATGAGAACATACAGGGCAAGGTTAGCAAGTTTGCTGATGATACAAAACTGGGCGGTTTTGCAGATAGTGAAGATGGTTGTGAATTATTGTAGCAGGATCTGGATCGATTGGCCAGGTGTAATCCCACTTCTACATCCCCCCCCCCCCCTCTACACACTAGGGGGCAATTTGCAGAGGGCGAATTAACCCACAAACCCGCACGGCTTTCGAGCGTGGGAGGAAACCGGGGCACCCGGAGAAAACCCACGCAGTCACAGGGAGAACGTACAAACTCCACACATATACAGCACCCGAGGTCAGGATCGAACCCGGGCCTCTGGCGCTGTGAGGCAGCAAACGTACGTGGGCAACTTACTCTTTTTATTTTCTTTCTTTCTTTCTTTCTTTTCCTCTCTTCCTTTCTTGTTCCCGCTCCCACCCCCAAATCAGTCTCGACCCGAAACGTCACCCATTTCCTTCGTTCCGTAGATGCTGCCGCACCCGCTGAGTTTCTCCAGCATTTTTGTCTACCTTCGATTTTTCCAGCATCTGCAGTTCCTTCTTAAACTCTGGACAACTGACATGATATTTTGATAAAAAAAATGACAAAGCAGGAAGATGGAGGGGGAAGGAAGCTGGAAAAGAGAGGTGGGAGCGGGATTAAAGGTGGCAGGTGATAGGTGGATACTGGTGAGGAGAGGGAACTGACTACAAGATGGGGGAAGTAAGTTTAGTCTAGTTTAGTTTGGAGATACAGCGCGGAAACAGGCCCTTTGACCCACTGAGTCTGCACTGACCAGCGATCCCCGCACACTAACACCATCCTACACACACTAGGGACAATTTACATTTACACCAAGCTAATTAACCTACAAACCTGTACGTCTTTGGAGTGTGGGAGGAAACCGAAGATCTCGGAGAAAACCCACGCAGGTCACGGGGAGAACGTGCGAACTCCGTGCAGACAAGCGCCCGTAGTCGGGATCGAACCCGGGTCTCCGGCGCTGTGAGGCAGCGACTGTACCGCTGCGCCACCGTGCCGCCCTGCCTGACTGGAGGTGAAAAGGGGTGTCAGATACGGAGGGGAGGAGAGAGGCGTAAAGCCTCGGGCAGGGATGGAGGGAGGAAAGTGCGTGGGATGGTGGAACAAAGGGCCGTGAGCCAGGGTGGAGACAGGAGAGAGAGAGAGAGAGGGTGGGTTTCTGAAAATTGGAGAATTCAATCTTCATAAGGCCATCTTTTTTCCACATTGACTGCTTGGGTGTCCACAAATCACTGGAGAAATGCTGACCGGTCTGGCCAGTAATGACCGCATCATAATTTCATGTTCAGAAGTGATAGGAGCAGAATGAGGCCATTCGGCCCATCAAGTCTACTCCGCCATCCAATCGTGGCTGATCTATCTCTCCCTCCTAATGCCCCATTCTCCTGCCTTCTCCCCATAACCCCCAGACACCAAATAATATTCATAGCAAAAATAGGCGGAAAATTCTGGAGTAACTCAGCGGGTCAGGCAGCATCTCTGGAGAGAAGGAAGAGGTGACGTTTCGGCTCGAGACCCTTCTTCGGACTGCGAGTCAGACCACTGGGGTGTAGGCTGCCCGGGCAGAATATGAGGTGCTGTTCCTCCAGTTTACGTGTGGCCTCACTCTGGCAATGGAGGAGGTCCAGGACGGAAAGGTCAGTGTGGGACTGGGAAGGGGAATTAAAATGGTTAGCAGCCGGGATATCCCAGGTGGCACTGTAGCGCAGCGGTAGAGTCGCTGCCTTACAGCGAATGCAGCGCCGGAGACCCGGGTTCGATCCCGACTACGGGCGCTGCCTGCACGGAGTTTGCACGTTTCTCCCCGTGACCTGCGTGGGTTTTCTCCGAGATCTTCGGTTTCCTCCCACACTCCAAAGACGTGCAGGTCCATAGAGGTATTTGGCTTGGTATAAGTGCGAGTCTGTGGAATTCTCTGCCTCAGAGGGCGGTTCTTGAAGTGGATACTTTCAAGAGAGAGCTAGATAGAGCTCTTAACGATAGCGGAGTCGGGGTATATGGGGTGAAGGCAGGAACGGGGCACTGATTGGGGATGATCAGCCATGATCACATTGAATGGTGGTGCTGGCTCAAAGGGCTGAATGGCCTACTCCTGCGTCTATTGTCTGTTGTCTATTGTCTATTGAATTGTCCCTAGTGTGTGCAGGATAGTGTTGATGTGCGGAGATCGCTGGTCGGTGTGGACTCGGTGGGTCGAAGGGCCTGTTTCCGCGCTGTCTAAAAGAAATCCAACAAGCCGAGGCGGACCCAGCGCAATTTTTCTGCGAAACAATCACGCAGTCTCCGCCGTGGCCTCGCCGATGCACAGGAGGCCTCATCGGGAGTTCCTCGGGTTTATCGAACGTCCCTGCGTTCCAAGGGTCAAGAGAGAGTCGATTTGCGTTGGCTGGGATTTAGCCTGAAGGCCGTTTGGTCGGCATCCAAAGAATTGATGGCAGCTGGGGGAGAGGAAACCATTTCCTCTGGATGGAATGCCTCAAAGATGTCATCTGCAAATCAAAGCCAGGTCTGTTCAGAAGTGAAGTCAAGCACATTTTGACATTTAGTTTAGTATTTTACTGTCACCTTGCGAAGGCTCCGCTCCGTCAAGCGTCTGCAGTGAGATGTTCCACCAATCGGCGGTAGCCAGCGCCATCTTGTTCGCTGCTGTGCGCTGGGGGAGCAGGGACGAAGGCCGCGGACGCCAACAGGATCGACAAACTCATCGGGAAGGCCGGCTCCGGCTCCGTCCTGGGGGCTGAGTTGGAGTTGGATTCACGGGAGGTGGGGGTCTCGGAGGGGAGGGTGCCCCTCAAAACTGCGGAGCATCCTGGACAATACCGCTCACCCCTTCCCTCCGTGACACACACTGGTCAACCTGAGGAGCACCTTCAGCAACAGACTGGTCCCACCAAGATGCAGCACAGAACGCCACAGGAGATCCTTCTTCCCTGTGGCTATCACACTGTACAACCCCTCCCTCTTCTGTCGTGGGGTAGACCGAGTCTGAAGAAGGGTCTCGACCCAAAACGTCACCCATTCCTTCTCTCCAGAGATGCTGCCTGAGTTACTCCAGCATTTTGTGGCTACCTTCGATTTAAACCAGCACCTGCAGTTCTTTCCTACACGAGGGATTGAGTAGGCTGGGTCTTTATTCCTTGGAGTGCAGGAGGATGAGGGGAGATCTTATAGACGTGTATAAGATCATGAGAGGAATAGATCGGGTAGACGCACAGAGTCTCTTGCCCAGAGTAGGGGAATCGAGGACCAGAGGACATAGGTTCAAGGTGAAGGGGAAAAGATTTAATAGGAATCTGAGGGGTGACTTTTTCACACAGAGGGTGGTGGGTGTATGGAACGAGCCGCCAGAGGAGGTAGTTGAGGCTGGGACTATCCCAATGTTTAAGAAACAGTTAGACAGATACATGGATAGGACAGGTTTGGAGGGATATGGGCCAAGCGCAGGCAGGTGGGACTAGTGCAGCTGGGACATGTTGGCTGGTGTGGGCAAGTTGGGCCGAAGGGCCTGTTTTCATGCTGTATCACTCTACTGACCTCGACTCACTCTATGACCTGCGTGGGGTATTTTTCCGAGTTCTTCGGTTTCCTCTCACACCCCAAAGACTTACAGGTTTGCAGGTCAATTAACTTGTTATCAATGTAAAATTGTCCCTTGGGTATGTAGGACAGTGTTAATGTGCGGGGATCGCTGGTCGGCGCGGACTCGGTGGGCCGAAGGGCCTGTTTGTGAATTCTTCTTGTAAATTGTCCCTAGTGTGTAGGAGAGTGGTAGAAACTGGGTGGGGGGGGAAGCAGGAGTTGATGAGAATGAGGGCAGATTAAAAAATGGAATTAAAAATAACACTAGTGTAAAGAGGAAGTTTACAGACTATGGGCCGAAGGGCCTGTTTCTGTGCTGTGTCTCTCTATGATTCCATGACTATATTGAACAATAGGGGGCGCGGCGACACAGCGTAGAGTCGCTGCCTCACAGCGCCAGAGTCCCGGGTTCGATCCCGACTACGGGTGCTGTCTGCACGCAGTTTATACGTTCTAACTATGGACCGCGTGGGTTTTCTCCAGGTGCTCCGGTTTCCTCCCACACGTGCGGGTTTGTAGGTTAATTGGCTTCGGTAAGAAAAAATGGCCAATTGTCGGTGGACAAAAATGCTGGAGGAACTCAGCGGGTGAGGCAGCATCTATGGAGCGAAGGGAATAGGCGACGTCTCGGGTCGAGACCCTTCTTCAGACTGGGTCAATTGTCCCTTGTGTTTAAAAATAGTACGGGGGGCATCGCTGGTCGACGTGGCCTCGCCGAATGGCCAGTTTCCATGCTGCGTATCTGATGCCTAAACTCTAAATACGGAGAGAAACCAGGTTTGTGGACATCAGCCGTGATCTCACTGCATGATAGAAGCTGTTTGCACTTTAAAAATAGAGTCGCACTACTGACGAAAATATATTAAGCTGTGTTCAATCTTTCAATTGCAAAGACAGCAAACCACCTGAACAATTGACTGCATAAGGTGACCAAACTCATTAGGGCTTTGAAGATGGACACAAAATGCTGGAGTGACTCAGCGGGACAGGCAGCATCTCTGGAGAGAAGGAATGGGCGACGTTTCGTGTCGAGACCCTTCCTCAGACCGAAAGTCAGGGGAGAGGGAGACAGTAGACAATAGGCCATTCGGCCCTTCGAGCCAGCACCGCCATTCAATGTGATCACGGCTGACCATCCCCAATCAGTACCACGTTCCTGCCTTCTCCCCATATCCCCTATCTTTAAGAGCCCATTCTCGCTCTCTCTTGAAAGTATCCAGAGAACCCGGCCTCCACCGCCCTCTGAGGCAGAGATATGGAAGGGTGAGGTTTGAAAACGAGAGATCAAAGGGGATGGAGTTTAATGAAAATGTAGAACGGCTCAAGGTTGGCTGAGGGGAAGGTGACAACGAGGCATGCAAAGATAGAATGTACTCAGGAGGACGGTCAGACCGAGTCGGAGAACTGGGAATGGGGAGGGATGGCGAGAGAGAGAGGGAAAGCAAGGGCTACTTGAAGTTAGAGAAGTCAATGTTCACACCGCTGGGGTGTAAGCTGCCCCAAGCAAAATACGAGGTGATGCTCCTCCAATTTGCGCTGGGCCTCACTCTGACAGTGGAGGAGGCCCAGGACAGAACGGTCAGTGTGGGAATGGGAGGGGGAGTTAAAGTGTTTGGCTACCGGGATGATCACATAGGTTTAGGCGAACTTAGCGGAGGTGATCAGCGGAACGATCGCCAAGCCTGCGCTTGGTCTTTATAGATTGATAAACATCCTCCTAAATTCTCACAGAATGATGGATTTATCTAACAATTGTGAAAGAAAAAATGGGAGTCATGGTTAATGTAGACAGGCAAAAGGTTTCTCCCAGGGTGGAAGTGTCAAAGATTATCCCGCATGGAAATATCCTCTCCACATCCACTCTATTCGGGCCTCTGGTTCTCCGTTCCCCTACTCTGGGCTAGTGACTGTGTGCGGACCCGATCTATTCCACTCATGATTTTGTACCACACCCGGAGTGTTGTGTGCAGTTTTGCTCCCCTAATTTGAGGAAGGACATACTTGCTATTGAGGGAGTGCAGCGTAGGTTTACAAGGTTAATTCCCGGGATGGCGGGACTGTCATATGCTGAGAGAATGGAGCGGCTGGGCTTGTGCACTCTGGAGTTTAGAAGGATGAGAGGGGATCTCATTGAAACATACAAGATTGTTAAGGGGGGTTACACAAAAAGCTGGAGAAACTCAGCGGGTGCAGCAGCATCTAAGGAGTGAAGGAGATAGGCGACGTTTCGGGTCGAGACCCTTCTCCAGTCTGAAGAAGGGTCTCGACCCGAAACGTCGCCTATCTCCTTCACTCCTTAGATGCTGCTGCACCCGCTGAGTTTCTCCAGCTTTTTGTGTAACCCTCGATTCTCCAGCATCTGCAGTTCCTTCTTTAACAAGATTGTTAAGGGTTTGGACACACTAGAGGCAGGAAACATGTTCCCGATGTTGGGGGAGTCCAGAACCAGGGGCCACAGTTTAATAAGGGGTAAGCCATTTAGAACGGAGACACGGAAACACTTTATCTCACAGAGAGTTGTGAGTCTGTGGAATTCGCTGCCTCAGAGGGCGGTGAGGGCCGGTTCTCTGGATACTTTCAAGAGAGAGCTAGATAGGGCTCTTAAAGATAGCGGAGTCAGGGGATATGGGGAGAAGGCAGGAACGGGGTACTGATTGGGGATGATCAGCCATGATCGTATTGAATTGCAGTGCCGGCTCGAAGCGCCGAATGGCCTACTCCTGCACCTATTGTCTTTAATGTTTCTAAATGGTCACCGCTTGTAATTGCAAAGGCAGTGTATGCTTTAAGGGCACCAGTGTTACTTAGAACAGCATCCAGCATAATTAAAGCTCAATCGAGAAGCAGTTTATCGATTTTCTTCATCTTTTAAAACAGTCTATTTTCATCCCTGATAATAGATATAGAGTGACGGAGTCATACAGCGTGGAAACAGGCCCTTCGGCCCAACTGGCCCACACTGACCAACGTGCCCCATCTACACTAGTCACAAAGGGTGGTGGGCAATTGGAACGAGCTGCCAGAGGAGGTAGTTGAGGCTGGGACTACCCCAATGTTTGAGAAACAGTTAGACAGGTACAAGGATAGGACAGGTTTAGTAGGATACGGGCCAAACACAGGCAGGTGGGACTAGTGTAGATGGGACATGTTGGCCGGTGCGGGCAAGTTGGGCCGAAGGGCCTGTTTCCACACTATATCACTCTCTGACTATAAAAATATAACAAACATTAATACACTAAATTAATAATCAGTAATTGAGGGTTACACAAAAAGCTGGAGAAACTCAGCGGGTGCAGCAGCATCTAAGGAGCGAAGGAGATAGGCGACGTTTCGGGTCGAGACCCTTCTTCAGACTCGACCCGAAACGTCGCCTATCTCCTTCGCTCCTTAGATGCTGCTGCACCCGCTGAGTTTCTCCAGCTTTTTGTGTAACCCTCGATTCTCCAGCATCTGCAGTTCCTTCTTTAACACTAATAATCAGTAATACTAGGTAACCAGACCATAACAGTGTAAAACCAAGTTGGGCCGAAGGGCCTGTTTCCATGCTGTACGACTCTGTATAAAATAATCTATAGAAATCTTCCCCCCTCACCTTAAACTTATGTCCTCTGGTTCTCAAGAGAATGTTTGACGTTTTATGTGCCATTCCTAACTGTCACTGTATGTCATGTTGTCACTTGCGGGCGGTGCACCAAGGCAAATCCCTTGTATGTTAATACTTGGCCAATAAGCTTATTCATTCATTCAAGGTTTCTTGGTTCACAAGATGGTCAATGTAGTGAATGAGAAGGTCGGTCACTCTGAGTGTAGGTCTTAGAATGCTTCAAAATAAGCTCCTGTCACTCATAGAATGTGGAGCGCAGTACAGAACAAGAGGAATCGAGTATAGGAGCAAAGCGGTCCTTCTGCAGTTGTACAGGGCCCTAGTGAGACCACACCTGGAGTATTGTGCGCAGTTTTGGTCCCCTAATTTGAGGAAGGACATTCTTGCTATTGAGGGAGTGCAGCGTAGGTTTACAAGGTTAATTCCCAGGATGGCGGGGCTGTCATATGCTGAGAGAATGGAGCGGCTGGGCTTGTACACTCTGGAGTTTAGAAGGATGAGAGGGGATCTCATTGAAACATATAAGATTGTTAAGGGTTTGGACACGCTGGAGGCAGAAAACATGTTCCCGATGTTGGGGGAGTGCAGAGCCATGGGCCACAGTTTAAGAATAAGGGGTAAGCCATTTAGAACGGAGACGAGGAAACACTTTTTCTCACAGTGAGTGGCGAGTGGGTGGAATTCTCTGCCTCAGAGGGCGGTGGAGGGTGGTTCTCTGGATGCTTTCAAGAGAGAGCTAGATAGGGCTCTTAAAGATGGCGGAGTCATAGAAACATAGAAACATAGAAAATAGGTGCAGGAGTAGGCCATTCGGCCCTTCGAGCCTGCACCGCCATTCAATGTGATCATGGCTGATCATCCAACTCAGTATCCCGTACCTGCCTTCTCTCCATACCCCCTGATCCCTTTAGCCACAAGTGCCACATCTAACGCCCTCTTAAATATAGCCAATGAACTGGCCTCAACTACCTTCTGTGGCAGAGAATTCCAGAGACTCACCACTCTCTGTGTAAAGAATGTTTTCCTCATTTCGGTCCTAAAGGAATTCCCCCTTATCCTTAGACTGTGACCCCTTGTTCTGGACTCCCCCAACATCGGGAACAATCTTCCAGCATCTAGCTTGTCCAACCCCTTAAGAATTTTGTAGGTTTCTATAAGATCCCCCCTCAATCTTCTAAATTCCATCGAGTACAAACCGAGTCTATCCAATCTTTCCTCATATGAAAGTCCTGACATCCCAGGAATCAGTCTGGTGAATCTTCTCTGTACCCCCTCTATGGCAAGGATGTCTTTCCTCAGATTTGGAGACCAAAACTGTACGCAGTACTCCAGGTGTGGCCTCACCAAAACCCTGTACAACTGCAGTAGAACCTCCCTGCTCCTATACTCAAATCCTTTCGCTATGAATGCTAACATACCATTTGCTTTCTTCACTGCCTGCTGCACCTGCATGCCTACTTTCAATGACTGGTGTACCATGACACCCAGGTCTCGTTGCATCTCCCCCTTACCTAATCTGCCACCATTCAGATAATAGTCTACCCTCATGTTTTTGCCACCAAAGTGGATAACCTCACATTTATCCACATTGTACTGCATCTGCCATGCATCTGCCCATTCACTCAGCCTATCCAAATCACCCTGCAGCCTCCAGGCATCCTCCTCACACCTAACTATACCCCCCAGCTTGGTATCATCTGCAAATTTGGAGATGTTGCATTGAATTCCCTCGTCCAAATCATTAATATATATTGTAAATAGCTGGGGTCCCAGCACTGAGCCTTGCGGCACCCCACTAGTCACTGCCTGCCATTCTGAAAAGGACCCGTTTACTCCTACCCTTTGCCTCCTGTCTGCCAGCCAGTTCTCTATCCACATCAATACTGAACCCCCAATACCGTGTGCTTTAAGTTTGTATGCTAATCTCTTATGCGGGACCTTGTCGAAAGCCTTCTGAAAGTCTAGATATAACACATCCACTGGTTCTCCCTTATCCACTCTACTAGTTACATCCTCGAAAAATTCTATCAGATTTGTCAGACATGATTTACCTTTCGTAAATCCATGCTGACTTTGTCCAATGATTTCACCACTTTCCAAATGCGCTGCTATCCCATCTTTAATAACTGACTCTAGCAGTTTCCCCACTACCGATGTTAGACTAACTGGTCTGTAATTCCCCGCTTTCTCTCTCCCTCCTTTTTTAAAAAGTGGGGTTACATTAGCTACCCTCCAATCCTCAGGAACTACTCCAGAATCTAAGGAATTTTGAAAAATTATCACTAATGCATCCACTATTTCTGTGGCTACCTCCTTGAGTACTCTGGGATGCAGACTATCTGGCCCTGGGGATTTATCGGCCTTCAATCCGTTCAATTTACCCAACACCACCTCCCGGCTAACCTGGATTTCACTCAGTTCCTCCATCTTATTTGACCCCCGTTCCACTGCTATTTCCGGCAGATTATTTATGTCTTCCTTAGTGAAGACAGAACCAAAGTAGTTATTCAATTGGTCTGCCATGTCCTTGTTCCCCATGATCAATTCACCTGTTTCTGACTGCAAGGGACCAACATTTGTTTTAACTAGTCTCTTTCTCTTTACATATCTATAAAAACTTTTGCAGTCAGTTTTTATGTTCCCTGCCAGTTTCCTTTCATAATCTATTTTCCCTTTCCTAATTAAGCCCTTTGTCCTCCTCTGCTGGATTCTGAATTTCTCCCAGTCCTCCGGTAGGCTGCTTTTTCTGGCAAATTTGTATGCCTCATCTTTTGTTTTTATACTATCCCTGATTTCCCTTGTTATCCATGGATGCACCACCTTCCCCGATTTATTCTTTTGCCAAACTGGTATGAACAACTTTTGTACTTCATCCATGCAGTCTTTAAATACCTTCCATTGCACATCCACTGTCAACCCTTTAAGAATCACCTGCCAGTCTATCTTGGCCAATTCACATCTCATACCTTCAAAGTTACCTTTGTTCAAGTTCAGAACCCTTGTTTCTGACTTAATTTTGTCACTCTCCATCCTAATGAAGAACTCAACCATATTATGGTCACTCTTGCCCAAGGGGCCACGCACAACAAGACTGCTAACTAACCCTTCCTCATTACTCAATACCCAGTCTAGAATAGCCTGCTCTCTCGTTGGTTCCTCCACATGTTGGTTGAGAAAACTATCCCGCATACATTCCAGGAAATCCTCTTCCTCAGCACCCCTGCCAATTTGATTCACCCAATCTACATGCAGATTGAAGTCACCCATTATAACCGTGTTACCCTTGTTGCACGCATTTCTAATTTCCTGTTTGATGCCATCCCCAACTCCAATACTACTGTTAGGTGGCCTGTACACAGTTCCCACTAGCGTTTTCTGCCCTTAGAGTTTCGCAGCTCTACCCATATCGATTCCACATCCTCCACGCTAATGTCCTTCCTTTCTATTGCATTAATCTCCTCTCTCACCAGCAACGCTACCCCACCTCCTTTTCCTTTTCGTCTATCCCTCCTGAATATTGAATATCCCTGGATGTTCAGCTCCCAGCCTTGGTCATCCTGGAGCCAAGTCTCCGTGATTCCAACTATAGCATAGTCATTAATCGCTATCTGCACCTTCAACTCATCCACCTTATTACGAATGCTCCTCACATTGAGACACAAAGCCTTCAGGCTTGTTTTTACAACACTCTTACTCCTTATACAATTATGTTGACAAGTGGCCCCTTTCACATCGATCCCTATTACACTTGGCCATACTCTCCTATCCCTTTGTGAGCTTTCTTCCCCGTTAATTCTGGGGTCATTAACCATCGCTTTACTCTCTTTCCCTCTAACTCCGTCCTCGACTATCCCATTTGATACCCCACCCCCCTTATTCAGTTTAAAACCATCCGTGTAGCAGTGGCAAACCTGCCGGCCAGAATGCTGGTCCCCCACCTGTTAAGATGCAATCCGTCCCTTTTGTACAGTTCCCCCTTACTATAAAAAAAATCCCAGTGATCTAAGAATCTAAATCCCTGCCCCCTGCACCAGTTCCTCAGCCACACATTCAGGTCCCATATCTCCCTGTTCCTGCTCTCGCCAGCACGAGGAACTGGAAGCAAACCGGAGATAACAACCCTGGAAGTCCTGCTTTTCAGCATTTTTCCGAGCTCTCTGAAGTCCCGCTGCAAAAAATTCATCTCCTTCTTTCCAACATCATTTGTGCCAACATGCACGACCACTTCCGGCTGGTCACCTTCGCCCTTGAGGATTGTCTGCACTCTGTCCGTAACATCCTGGATCCTGGCACCAGGAAGGCAGCACACCATCCTGGAATTCCGTCTGTTGCCGCAAAAACCCCTGTCCGTACCTCTCACAATGGAGTCTCCAACTACAATGGCGTTGCCCGACTTTGGCCTCTGTGGGTTTGTCTCATCAGCCCTTTTTGTTTGGCAAGCCAGTCCGCCGCTCAGTGGGATACCGTCTTCTGTCCCGGCAGCTTCCACGTGGGTGAACCTGTTCACAAGAGGTACAACACCCGGGGACCTTTGCATCCCATGTTTTCCTCCCTTTCTCACCGTCACCCACCTTCTCTCAGGAGTCAGGGGATATGGGGAGAAGGCAGGAACGGGGTACTGATTGGGGATGATCAGCCGTGATCACAGTGAATGGCGGTGCTGGCTCGCAGGGCCGAATGGCCTACTCCTGCACCTATTGTCTATAACACATATACACTGAATATTTACAGTACATACTGAACCTAGTGCAGAAAAATGAACAGGCCCTTCGGCCCACAATGTCTGTGCTGAACATGATGTCAAGACCATCTCTTATTTGCCTGCACGTAATCCATGCCCTTGCACTCTGATAATGATACAACACATTGATATGATAAAACTTAATTTATCCAAGGAGGGGAAATTGATCTGCCAAAAGTCATAAAAGACACAAAATACACGAAACATGTAATTAAAGTGACGAGTGGAAAGGATTGGGGAGGTGGGGGGGGGAGTCTGTCTCAGTCTACCCCACGACAGAAGGGGGAGGGGTTGTCCAGTGTGATAGCCACAGGGAAGAAGGATCTCCTGTGGCGTTCTGTGCTGCATCTTGGTGGGACCAGTCTGTTGCTGAAGGTGCTCCTCAGGTTGACCAGTGGGTCATGTAGGAGGGGGCCAGCTGTATTGTCCAGGATGCTCTGCAGTTTTGAGGAGCACCCTCCCCTCCGAGACCCCCACCTCCCGTGAATCCAACTCCGCCTCCAACTCCACGCCCACTTCCCGATGAGTTTGTTGATCCCGTTGGCAGATCCTACACTGATCCAGAAGCCAGACCCTAGCACACAATCTTCATCGCCCCAGGCTGAGCATTCACCCAGGCACCCACCTCTCCCCGAGTCAAAAACATGCTCTCACATCTCCTTCACACCTTGCCCCTCTCACGTTAAAGCTTCGCCCTCTAGTATTTGATATTTCCAGCCTGGGGTAGGCAAAAATGTTGGGCAAACTCAGCGGGTGAGG
>CAUPSL010001144.1:0-30000 GCA_963514005.1 Raja brachyura
CGCAACTCCTCATAAAATAAAGATCAACCTTCGAACTGGTAAGTTCTCGTTTAATCTTACTATTTCATTTCGGAGTCACGTGAGTGACTTCGTGAAGACTTCAAAGCTCTGTGATTCCATGCCCTGGACCACGTCCATGCTGTCACACACCACTTATAAGGATGGATGGGAGTAAACAATTTTCCAAACTGCTTGCACTGAAAAAATAATAACAATATTTATTAACAACAAACAAAGGAAAAACCCCTCACTGGGGGACATCTGCATGTTCTTGACCTGCATTCAGCACGGCCTCTGCGAACAATACAGGAGCGGCAACAGGTTTGTTGTAAAACCGCTGGAAGGTGGCTTCGTTCGCCCATCCTGCTGTGGCAAGGATATGGTCCATGGGCACCTCCATGGCCCTTGCCGCCGACGTCGATGCAGCCCTGGCGGAATGGGATTTAAAGACATTATTATCAATACCTGCCTCACCCAAGACGATCCTTAGCCACCTGGAGATCGTCTGTACCGTCACTCTATGGTGAGGTTTCTTGTGGCTGATGAGCAAGTATTTCTCCATTCCCCTCAATTTTCTCGTCACTTTGATATGGTGGCGGATATGGGCGGCTAAACATAGCCTTGCATCAGTGGCCTGTTTAGAACCTGCAAGCCAATAAGTTTAGGTGACTTGGCAGGGATGTGGTTCCCCTGAGACAGGGTTCGTTACCAATTGTGGGCAACCCTCTAAGAGGACGCATGGTTGACTGATCATATCAACGGCCACCGGATACCATGGCTGCGTAGGCCAGTCGGGTGTGATAAGAATGCCCTTAGCAGCATCTGACTCGATTTTCCGCAATACCCGACTGATGAGGCAAAATGGAGGAAATGCATAGAAAAACCATTTCACCCAGTCTAGCACGAACTCGTCCATCGCCATTGCCCCAGGATCTGGCTCCCACGAAACGTATGTTGGTACCTGATGGGTCAATCGTGACGCAAAAAGGTCGATATCCGGTTTACCAAATTTGGCTGTAATTTTAGGGAATATTTGGGGATTTAACATCCACTCGATGTTGTCATTGAATTTACGCGACCTGGTGTCCGCCACTGTATTGAGCTTACCTGGTAAATAGGTAGCTGAAATCCAAATATTCCGTCGAATACACCAGAGCCAAATTGTATTTGCCAATTCATCACATGACACTGACCTGGTACCGCCCATATGGTTTAGATATACCACCGCAGTGGTATTATCTATTTGGAGACGGACATGAGCGTCAGTAAGGTTAGAACAATAAGCTCGAAGTCTGTGAAATGCTCCTAGCATCTCCAAATAGTTTATCCCTTGTGACAACAGAGTAGATTCAAGGGTGTCCCATCTGCCTCCACAACTAGAGTGGTTGTCCATGGCTCCCCAGCCATGGGAGCTTGCGTCTGTTTGTAAGTATACCATCGGATTGGGCAAAATGATGGACTTAAAAGAGTCACAAATATTGTCAATCCACCATTGTAACTCCATGTTTGCCTTTAGAGGCAGCTGCATTGGTCTATCGAAATGTCCAGCGTTCAGTTTTAACGCTGAGATCTTGGCTCTCTGCAAATTTTGATAATGCAAAGGTCCGTATTGGGCAGCTGGAATAACTGCTACGATCTTGCCAATCACCTTAGCAGTTTGTCTAATTGATGGTATACTGGCCCAGACTAGATTCTTGCATACTTGGATGACATCCCCAACTTTGTTAGTTGGTATGGTGGCCCTCATTCGATTGGAGTCCACCGTGAACCCCAGATAATCCATGACCTGTGAAGGGCAGAACTTTGATTTATCTGGATGGATAATGAGCCCCATTTTCTGAAAAATTTCCACGGTGGCTGAAACTGCCAGTTCCGCTGATTCCAGGGTGTTCCCAATAATTAGGATATCATCTAAATAGGCCATCACTATATGATTTTGTCTCCTTAGTGTAGCCAGTATTGGTTTGAGCAATTTAGTAAATAATCTAGGGGCTGTGGTAAGCCCATTTGGCAAAGCCCTGTATTGCCAGAGCTGATCCATCCAGGTAAAATTCAAGAACTTCCTGTGGTGTTTCTGAATGGATACTGAATAGTATGCATCTTTTAAATCAATGCATGCCAGAAAGCAACCCTCAGAAATCAATAACTTGGCTGTTTCGAACGTGTCCATTTTGAAATGGGTGTATGTTGCAAATGTATTCAACTGGGTCAGATCAATAATAACCCGATATCCTCCATCCTTCTTGGTTTTTGTGAATACGTTGGATACAAATTCAATTGGTTCGTGTATAGTTCTTTCTATCACGCCTTTTTCTTGTAGCCTTAATATTTCAGCATAGCCTACTGCCGTTTCTTTGCTGGACAGTGTAAATTTCCGATCTGGCATATGCTGGGATGGAGGGATTTTACAATTGATGAATTCAATCTCATGGCCTTGAATACTTTGTAAGATAAACTCATCAGAAGTGATGGTTCCCCATGCCTCCGTAAAGAACCGTAGTCTCCCACCAACATGTGAAGTTAAGCATGCAGGTGCATGAAATCCAGACCGCCTTACCTTCATGGTTATCGGCGGTCCCTGATATGTTTGGCGGGACGTGGAGGTGCTGGGTTGAGCTGATAATGCGGCGTCCGCATTTTCCAGGCTGGCCGCTGGGGGCCTAGCCCTAAAAAAGGCCTAGGCTGTTGGGGTTGCTGGTATTGGGGTGGTGCTGGGGCGTTGGTCCTTACTGGCCTAACGTCAGGGCCTCGTGGCCGGAAGAATGGCTGTTTCCTGGCCGGCTGCCTGGTCGAGATGTGTGACCTCATGAGTCCCACCGTCTTAGCGTGGTCATCCAGTTCCTTGACCCGCTTCGGGAGGTCCTCCCCGAACAACTGTCTGGGTGGCGGCGTAGGAGGTGCTTTGCATAGCCCCGCAAATTTCGGGTTTAGTGTGGGTTTAATAATGCTCTTCCTAAAAGCGTTTATTTCGTATTGAGTGCTGCAATGAAGTGCCAGAGCATCCTCCTACTCGGTGTTCAGATTCTCCCCGTCCACCGACCGTGCAAACGCCGTAATCCCAGCAGTGAGCAACTTCAGGATTCGTTGGAGCTTCATCTCCCGAGTCCTGATCCCTGGGCTGATGTTGCCCCAAATCGGCGTATTGACGATGGGCACGTTGAGGGAGTTGCAAGTTGCTGGGGCTTTGTGCCTATTCATGGCCTCCGACAGGACCTCCTCCTGAAGCTGATGGTTCGTCAGGAAGTCCACGGTGGCAGCCAGTTTGGGGTTGAGGGGTAGTCCTGATGACTCGGACAGTGCAAATTTAGTCGCGACATCCAGGAGCTCCTCTTGAGGGGCCTCCGATGTAGATGGTGCATGGCCCAAGATGTCCTCATCCTCCGGCTGTCTCAGGCTTCCCGCTGACGATGGGGATAACTCCATGTGCCCTCTGGAACTAGATGTTTCCGGCCTCTGATTTTGTTGCAGGACAAGTTCCAACATCCGCTCCATCCTGTCAATACGCCCTTCGCCCTTCGAACCCGGGCGGTCGGACTCCTAATGTTCAACGGAACTGCTGAGGCTCCTGTCATCGGCCCGTACCTTGTCGAGGTAATCTCGGTGCCGGAAAGAACTGTCGCTACCAGCCGCCGCAGCGAAGCTGAGCGATTCCCGCGCGGACCTGCTCAAACGCCTCCTTTTGGCGGAGCTCGATCCCGCTGCCTCGGAGGGCAAACGCGGTGAGAAGTCGGCACCCGACGCCTCGGCGTGGTGACCCGACATCCGCGCGGGCTTAATCCTGGGCCTAGACGGCGTACGGTCCCGTCCTCCCATCCACGGGGGACTCGGTGACCGTGGCGGGACTCCACCCGAATGACTCTTCCTGGTCCTGGTGGTTGGTGAGTCGACACTGGTCCTCTCAGGTCTCCCAGTGGACTTGAGTCCCGCCAATTCACCAGTCCGCAATCTAGCGGCAGGTGATGCCTTTGCCCGTGAAGGGCTAGGTTGACGGGCTCTATCCCTCCCTCTCCTCCGAGGGCTCAGGGAGAAGGGCCGTGCGGCAGCACGTGAACCCTGTCTGCCCGGGTCGACCGCGATACGGAGTCAGGATCAACCTGCTCCGGTGGTACACCGAAATCCTGCTCCGCTAGAGCTGTGACGACAGGGCTCCCCGACTTCCTCGCCTTTTTCCCGGCCTGACTCGCAGGTGCAGCCGTTGATGAGGGCTCCGGGATGGGTGGCCGGCGACTCCGTGCGGATATCCTGCGGCCCTTATTCTTCCTATCCATAGTTCTGTTGGGAGAAACAACCACCTCAAGGTTAGTTTCACTTACCTGAGCGCCCTTATGAAGGGCTGGTGGTGAGCCGCGCTCCACCTCCAGCCGTCGACTGCAATGCGTTGCGACGATATATCGCGCATGCGTGCTGGCGGGTTCTTCACGAAGTTACTCACGTGACTCCGAAATGAAATAAACGCTGTTATTCAAGATGATCTTCCTTCCGGTATTTATTCCAATCAATGCGGATATATCTTCCTAAATTTGTTTTCAACAAACTTGATTCTCTGATTACAAACTTTATTTGGGATTATAAAACACATATCATTCATAAACGGCAATTATTTAACCCAAAGAAACGGGTGGATTGGCTCTCTCCAACTTCTTATACTTTTACCGGGCAACGAGTTTTAACAATGCAATCTACTGGCAGGAAAATTCAGGCCAACAGGTAGACTGGTAAATAATGGAGAGAGAGGATTATTCGCCTTTTTAATAGAGGCGCGATTGTTTTCTCTCCAACAAATTTGAAGAACACGCTTTATGATAAAAATGCGATTATTCACAGCACTCTACGAATCTGGAGACAAGTGAAATCATCTTTTAAACGGAGACATTTATGTCTTCTTTCACCAATAGCAAACAAGCCTTTGTTCAAGCCACCTATTATAGATAAACATAGAAACATAGAAAATAGGTGCAGGAGTAGACCATTCGGTCCTTCGAGCCTGCACCGCCATTCAATATGATCATGGCTGATCATCCAACTCAGTATCCCGTATCTGCCTTCTCTCCATACCTCCTGCTCCCTCTCGCCACAAGGGCCACACCCAACTCCCTCTTAAATATATCCAATGAACAGGCCTCAACCAACTTTTGTGCCTGAGAATTCCACAGATTCAGCACTCGGTCGGAAAATATTTCCCCCTTTTGCTTACACTCTTTAACCCTTGTTCTGAACTTCCCCAACATTGGGAACAATCTTCCTGCATCTAGCCTGTCCAGCCCCTCAAGAATTGTGTGTTTCTATACGATCACCCCTCAATCTTCTAAATTCTAGCGAGTACAAGCCGAGTCTATCCAGTTTTTCTTCATATGAAAGTCCTGACATTCCAGGAATCAGTCATGTGAACACTCTCTGTGCTCCCTCTAAGGCAAGAATGTATTTCCTTAGATTTGGAGACCAAAACTGTATGCAATACTCCAGCTGTGGTCTCACCAAGACCCTTTGCAACTGCAGTAGAACCTCCCTGCTCCTATACTGAAATCATTTTGCTGTGAATGCTAACATACCACTTGCTTCCTTCATTGCCTGCTGCACATGCATGCCTACTTTCAATGACTGGTGTACCATGGCACCCAGGTCTCGTTGCTCTCCCCTTTTCCTAATCGGCCACCATACAGATAATAGTCTATTTTCCTGTTTTTGCCACCAAAGTGGGTAACCTCACATTTATCCACAATATACTGCATCTGCCATGCATTTGCCCACTCACCCAGCCTATCCAAGTCATCTTGCAGCCTCCTCGCATCCTCCTCACAGCTAACGGCCCCCCAGCTTCGTGTCATCCGCAAACTTGGAGATATTGCATTCAATTCCCTATTTCAAATCATTAATATATATTGTAGATAGCTGAGCTCCCAGCACTGAGCCTTGCGGTACCCCACTATTCACTGCCTGCCATTCTGAAAATAACCCGTTTACTCCTACTCTTTGCGTCCTGTCTGCCAGTCAGTTCTCTATTCACATCAATACTGAAACCCAAATGCCGTGTGCTTAAGTACTCTGAGATGCATCCTATCTGGCCCTGGGGATTTATCGGCCTTTAATCCCATCTATTTACTAAACACCACTACCCGGCTAACCCTCATTTCACCCAGTTCCTCAATCTCATTTGATCCCCGGTCCCCGGCTATTTCCGGCAGATTATTTATGTCTTCCTTAGTGAAGACAGAACCAAAGTCGTTATTCAATTGGAATGCCATGTCCTTGTTTCCCATGATCAATTCACCATGATCAAATAAAACGCTTACATATTGGGAAAGACTAGGAATACAAAACATTGGAGATCTTCACGAGATGGGAACACTTCTCTCATTTCAATAATTATAGTGGAAATATCACCTGAAAGGGAATCAATCTTTCAGACATCTTCAAATTCGAGAATATCTGAAAAATATATCCAAAACTGCCAAATGTTGCTGCCAGATATACTAGTCAAAGGCATGAATGGAAATTCAGTCAAACAACTTAACATCATATTTGTACAACACCCTTGTAAATATAGTAATCTCATCGTCAGAAGTAATTAGAAGAGACTGGGAAGAGGAACGGGGCCTAAAAATTCTAAAAGATAGATGGGAAGAAAAACTTTTATATATACACAATCGTACGATTAACGTTCGACATACGTTAAAATCAATTTAAAATACACTATAGAATCTACTATTAAAAGTCTAAACTGAATAAGATATTTCCCAATGTATCTCCTATCTGTGACAAATGTCTCCTTGAAGAAGCAACTATAACACATTCCTTCGCCTCTTGCATAAAATTACATAACTTTTGGAGATGAATTTTTCAAATGTTCTCAAAAACAGTTAAAACAAAATTGGACCCCGACACGGAATTGATTATTCTAGGGTGACCATTGAGGGTAGGAAAGATTCAAACAAGAGGGCATGACATACGAATTAAGGGACAGAAGTTTAGGGGTAACATGAGGGGGAACTTCTTTACTCAGAGAGTGGTGGCTGTGTGGAATGATCTTCCTGCAGAAGTGGTGGAGGCAGGATCGATTTTAACATTTAAAAGTAAAGTGGATAGGTATATGGACGGGAAGGGAATGGAGGGGTATGGTCTGAGTGCAGGTAGATGGGACTAGGGGAAAATAAATGGTCGGCACGGACTGGAAGGGGCGAGAAGGCCTGTTTTCGTGCTGTAATTGTTATATGGTTATATGGTTATATGGTTATATGAATATCAGACGCCTGCTCTGAGCGATACATATTTCAAAGATGGCCTGATAACGGCGAAAAAACTAATATTCAAAATTTTGGGAACATACATCTGTCCCTACTCTTAAAATGCGGATTACAATCATGTCTGAGACGTTATATCTTGAAAATATTAGCCTTGTCTTAGCAGAAAAACCAGAGCATTTTTCGAAGACATGGACACCATTCATTGATGTATTACAAGGATAGTATGGCGCAACACAATGTTGGACACATCTATACACGGGTTGGGTGATGGGTGGGGAGGGAGACGCGGCAGGTATATAACCACCTTTTGTTTTTCTTTCTGTTTTTGTCATTTTATTTCTCTACGTCTTCCTTATTCATTTTGCTCACTCACTCTTTGGCGACACCACTTTGGTAGTCTAGCGGTTCTATCTTTCCACATTCCACTTTTCCTCTCTGTCTTGCTTTTTCCTTCTTCTTTTCTCTCAACTACAGATAAAATCAAAATGGAAACTGTACAATAAGTGTGTTATGTCATATGCCGCTGGTTATAGCTTTGTACATTTGCCTGTGATAAATAAAAATGAAAGATGAAAAAAATTAATTGGAGAAAACAAGATAGGGCTTTTAAAGATAGTTGAATCAGGGATATGGGGAGAAAGCAGCAACGGGGTACTGATTGTGGGTGATCAGCCATGATAGCATTGACTGGGCCGAATGGCCTAATCCTGCACCTATTGTCTATTTCAATGGTCTATAAGGTGGGGAGTTGGATCTGATTTAGTTTGGAACAATATACAAATTTCTGGAACAATGCCACTCCCAATTTCCAACCGTCAGTGTCGCCTCAATTGCGAAACTTTGGAGTTTCTCAATCGATTCCCTGAATAAATCAAAACCTGTCTCACTCAGCGGGGTTTAATTTGACTGATGTCATCTGTTTGAGAATAATTTCGAAATCTCTGTTTTTTATTAATTCTGATGAATCGTCACGGTCCCTATGGAGACGGAAAATGGCATAAAGTGTCAGGGAATGTTCTGCCCAGCATTTCATTCCGAGATTACCGCTCGCTTACGGTAACACCTCGCTGGTAGAAAAAAATGGGGCAAAAGCTTTGGGAATATTACGACGTGGAGAAATTCTTGTACGTGGCCATTGCTGCCGTTGGAGTCCCTGGTAAGTGAGCAAAAAAATTCAAGTTTTATAGCTCAGTGTGTTAACCGGTGTTGACTTGATTCTGATCGTTTTACAAGATTTCCAACTGTTCAAGAATATGTGAACGATGTCAGACCCCTTAGTAAAATATTTTTTGAAATAACGCTGTGATTCTCTAGGTGACGCCGTGCAAGCAGCCCCGTAAGCAGCCTGTGTCGTTCTGTTATTGTTCTTAGTCTAATGTTACTTATGTGTTTTAATGTATCTTTACATGTGTGTGGAGAGAGGTGGTTACGGGGGTTGGGGGAAACGTTTTATCTCTTCCCTCGACGGCTACACGACTTTTTTTCCGCGTCGTATCTCCGTCCACACTGCGGCCTCGTGGAGCGGGCGGAAACTTTTTATGATCGACATTGGGAGCTCCAACAGCAGGAGCTTCGACCACCCCGATCGCGGGAACATGGACCAACCCGATGCGGGAGATTCGATCGCCGATTGCGAAGGAGTTAAAGGGAAAGAGAGTAAACGCATAGTTAATGACCCCTGAATTAACGGTAGAAAGCTCAGGAAGGGATAGGAAAGTATGGCCAAGTGTAATAGGGATCGATGTGAAAGGTGAGATGCGCAAGGAATTAGAAGTATTGTCTGGGAATGCGCGAAGTATAAGAAGTAAAGTAGATGAGATTGAGGCTCCGTTGGTAGATATGACATTGCGGGGATTACTGAGACGTGGCTGCAGGAGCATCGGGGTTGGGAACTTAATATTCAGGGTTACACATCCTATAGAAAGGACAGGCAGGTGGGCAGGGGAGGGGGGGTAGCTCTGCTGGTGAGGGATGAAATTCAGTCCCTTGCGAGGGAAAACACACGGACTGACGAGGTAGAGTCACTGTGGATTGAGTTGAGGAATTGTAAAGGCAAGATGACGCTAATTGGTGTTATCTACAGACCCCCAAATAGTAGCCCGGGTGTAGGGTGTAAGTTGCAACAGGAGTTAAAACTGGCACGTAACAAAGGTAATGCCACTGTGGTGATGGGGGATTTCAATATGCAGGTAGACTGGGAAAATCAGGTTGGTTCAGGACCCCAAGAAAGAGAATTTGTAGAATGCCTCCGAGATGGATTCTCAGAGCTGCTTGTAATGGAGACGACCAGAGTAAAGACAATTCTGGACTTAGTGTTGTCCAATGAACCAGATGTGATAAGAGTTCTCGAGGTAAAGGAACCGCTTGGAGGTAGTGATCATAATATGATTAGTTTTAATCGGCAATTTGAGAAGTAGAACGTTACATCGGAAGTGTCAGTGATGCACGTGAACAAAGGGGACTATGAAGGCATGAGAGAAGAGCCGGCCAAGCTAGACTGGAAAGGGATCCAACAGGAATGACGGTGAAAACAGTAATGGTATGAATATCTGGGCATAATCCGAAAGACGCAGGAGCATTTCATTAGAAAACGGAAGTAAGATTCTAAGGGGAGTAGGAGGCAGCCGTGGCTGACAAGAGAAGTTAGGGATAGATAAAACTAAAAGACGAGATGTATAACACAGCAAAGCGTAGCCGGAAGCCAGAGGATTCTGAAACTTTCATAGGGCAACAGAAAAAAACATAACGGGCAATACGGGCTGAAAAGATGGAGGGGAAGCGGCCCAGGAATATAAAGAAGGACAGTAAAAGCTTATTTCGATATGTTAAGGGGAAAAGAGTATCAAAGTCAAATGTGGGTCTCGTGAAGGCAGACACGGGTGAAATTATTACGGGTAACAAGGAAATTGCAGAGGAGGTGAACAGGTACTTCGGATCTGTCTTCACTAAGGAAGACACTAACAATCTACCAGATGTACTGGAGCACAGAAGATCTGAGAGGGTAGAGGAATTGAACTAAAATTTCATTAGGCGACAAGTAGTATTGCGTAGGCTAATGGGACTGAAGGAAGATAAGTCCCCTGGACCAGAAGGTCTGCATTTCAAGTTCCTCAAGGAGGTGGCTCTAGAAATAGTGGACGCATTAGTGATCATTTTCCAATGTTCAATAGATTCTGGATCAGTTCCTGTGGATTGGGGGACAGCTAATGTTATCCTACATTTCAAGAAAGGAGCGAGATTGAAATGGAGGAATTACAGACCAGTTAGCCTGACTTCGCGGGTGGCAAATATGCTGGAGTCAATTATTAAAGAGGCAATAATGCGGCATTTGGATAGCAGTACAAGGATTAGTCCAAGTCAACATGGATTTATGAAAGGGAAATCATGCATGACTAATCCCCTGGAATTTTTTGAGGATGTGAAAAGTAAAATGGTTGAAGGGGAGCCAGTGGATGTAGTGTATCTAGACTTACAGAAAGCCTTTGATAAAGCACCACACGGGAGACTGGTGACTAAAATTACAGCACATGGTATTGGGGGTAGGGTGATGACATGGATAGAAAATCGGTGGGCAGACTGGAAGCAAAGAGTAGGCGTGAACGCGCCCTATGCAGAATGGCAGGCAGTGGCGAGTGGAGTGCCGCAAGGCTCAGTGTTGGGGGCCGCAACTGTTTAACATATATATTTATGATTTGGAATAGGGAATTAGGAGCAACACTGGCAAGTTTGCGGATGATACAAAGCTGGATGGCAGAGTGAATTGGGAAGACGATGTTAGGAGGTTACAGGGTGACCTGGGCACGTTGAGTGAGTGGGCAGATGCGTGCAGATGCTGCTTAATCTAGATAAATGTGTGGTTATCCACTTTAGCGGCAAAAACAAGGGGGGAGATTATTATCTCAATGGGGTTATGTTAGGTAAGGGGGAGGTACATCGAGACCTGGGTATCCTTGTACACAGGCAGTGAATAACGCTAATGGAATGTCGGCCTTCAGAACAAGAGGATTTCAGTATTGGTGTAAATAGGTTCTTCTGCAGTTATATAGGGCTCTGGTAAAAATCACATCTGAAGTATTGTGTACAGTTTTGGTCTCCTAATTTGTGGAAGGGCATCCTTGTAATTGAGGAAGTGCAGTGTAGATTCACGCGATTGATACTTGGGATGGCGGGAATCGGGGAATCTCATATCAGGAAATATACAAAGACTAGGCTTGCATCCGCTGGAGTTTAGAAGGATGAGGGGATACAAACATAGACATAGAAACATAGAAAATAGGTGCCCTTCGAGCCTGCACCGCCATTCAATATATTCATGGCTGATCATCCCATGTTCATATATTTTATGATATCGTATATTGTTTCTATTAAGAGGGCGTTAGATGTGGCACTTGTGGCTAAAGGGATCAGGGGGTATGGAGAGAAGGCAGGTACGGGATACTGAGTTGGATGATCAGCCATGATCACATTGAATGGCGGTGCAGGCTCGAAGGGCCGAATGGCCTACTCCTGCACCTATTTTCTATGTTTCTATGTTTCTATGTATAGAAACATATAAAATTGCAAAAGGACTGGACAAGCTAGATGCAGGAAAAATGTTCCCAATGCTGGTTGAGTCCAGAACCACGGGCCACATTCTTAGAATAAAGGGAAAGCCATTTAAGGCTGAGGTGAGAAATAGATTTTTCACCCCGAGAGGTATGAATTTGTGGAATTCCCTGCCACGGGGGGCAGTGGAAACCAAATCACTGGATGGATTTAATAGAGGGTTAGATAGAGGGTCAGATAGAGCTCTATGAGCTAGTGGAATCGAGGAATATGGGGAGAAGGCAGGCACGGGTTATTGATTGGGAAGGATTAGCCATTATCGCAATGAATGCGGGCTCGAAGTACCGAATGGCCTCCTCATGCACTTATTTTTTATGTTCTCTTTGTTATATTATTTATCTGCCTGTCGCGCACCGACTCCAACACTCCTGATCTTTGTCTGAAAGTCGAGCCGGTGTTCAGCCCCGGAGAACGTGTTCAGTAATGCCCAGTGTCCGTTCCCTTCTCTTTCCGCAGTGAATTTAGTGGCGATTGTGATCCTGTCCCGGGGAAAGTGCGGCCTCTCCACCTGCACCACTCGCTACCTGGTGGCCATGGCAGCGGCTGATCTTCTGACCGTGATCACTGAGGTCATTTTTTATCAGCTCAAATATCATTACTTTTATTGGAGTTTCCTGTCCATCACCCCTGTGTGCAGAGTTACCGCTGTACTGCAGTTTGCAGCGACAGACTGTTCTGTCTGGTTCACCGTCACTTTCACCTTTGATCGCTTTGTCGCCATTTGTTGCCAGCAGCTGAAAACTAAATATTGCAGCGGGAAAACTGCGGCTGCGGTTCTCGCAACAGTCGGCGTTCTGTTCTGTCTGAAAAACGTTCCCCGCTACTTCATACGGGAACACAGTGAAATAATCGACAATGTCCCGTGGGGCTGTGCCACGATGGGCATTTATTACACTGACCCCGGGTGGGTGGCATTTGACTGGATCGACGCTGTTTCAACTCCGCTCCTCCCTTTCGCTGTAATCCTGCTGCTCAACGCTCTGACAGTCCGGCACATTTTAGTGGCCAGTCGGGTCCGTAAGGGGCTGAGGGGTGAGAGCAAGGGGAATAACCGCAGTGACCCGGAGCTGGAGAGCAGGAGGAGGTCTGTGGTTTTACTCTTCACCATCTCCGGCAGCTTCATCCTCCTGTGGCTGACCTATGTTGTATACTTCGTCTATTATCAGATCACAGGACATGCAAATGATTGGAATGATTCTAATTATATCTTTGGCAACGTTGGGTATTTGCTGAGGAATGTCAGCTGCTGCACGAACACATTTATTTACGCGGTGACCCAGTCCAAGTTCAGGGAGCAGGTGAAGAGCGCGGTGAAATATCCGCTCACCTCAGTGCTTCGGCTCATTAATAAATCCGCGGCCTGAGCAGGTGATTCTTAAAGGGTTGACAGTGGATGTGCAATGGAAGGTATTTAAAGACTGCATGGATGAAGTACAAAGTTGTTCATACCAGTTTGGCAAAAGAATAAATCGGGGAAGGTGGTGCATCCATGGATAACAAGGGAAATCAGGGATAGTATAAAAACAAAAGATGAGGCATACAAATTTGCCAGAAAAAGCAGCCTACCGGAGGACTGGGAGAAATTCAGAATCCAGCAGAGGAGGACAAAGGGCTTAATTAGGAAAGGGAAAATAGATTATGAAAGGAAACTGGCAGGGAACATAAAAACTGACTGCAAAAGTTTTTATAGATATGTAAAGAGAAAGAGACTAGTTAAAACAAATGTTGGTCCCTTGCAGTCAGAAACAGGTGAATTGATCATGGGGAACAAGGACATGGCAGACCAATTGAATAACTACTTTGGTTCTGTCTTCACTAAGGAAGACATAAATAATCTGCCGGAAATAGCAGTGGAACGGGGGTCAAATAAGATGGAGGAACTGAGTGAAATCCAGGTTAGCCGGGAGGTGGTGTTGGGTAAATTGAACGGATTGAAGGCCGATAAATCCCCAGGGCCAGATAGTCTGCATCCCAGAGTACTCAAGGAGGTAGCCACAGAAATAGTGGATGCATTAGTGATAATTTTTCAAAATTCCTTAGATTCTGGAGTAGTTCCTGAGGATTGGAGGGTAGCTAATGTAACCCCACTTTTTAAAAAAGGAGGGAGAGAGAAAGCGGGGAATTACAGACCAGTTAGTCTAACATCGGTAGTGGGGAAACTGCTAGAGTCAGTTATTAAAGATGGGATAGCAGCGCATTTGGAAAGTGGTGAAATCATTGGACAAAGTCAGCATGGATTTACGAAAGGTAAATCATGTCTGACAAATCTGATAGAATTTTTCGAGGATGTAACTAGTAGAGTGGATAAGGGAGAACCAGTGGATGTGTTATATCTAGACTTTCAGAAGGCTTTCGACAAGGTCCCGCATAAGAGATTAGCATACAAACTTAAAGCACACGGTATTGGGGGTTCAGTATTGATGTGGATAGAGAACTGGCTAGCAGACAGGAGGCAAAGGGTAGGAGTAAACGGGTCCTTTTCAGAATGGCAGGCAGTGACTAGTGGGGTGCCGCAAGGCTCAGTGCTGGGACCCCAGCTATTTACAATATATATTAATGATTTGGACGAGGGAATTCAATGCAACATCTCCAAATTTGCAGATGATACCAAGCTGGGGGGTATAGTTAGGTGTGAGGAGGATGCTTGGAGGCTGCAGGGTGATTTGGATAGGCTGAGTGAATGGGCAGATGCATGGCAGATGCAGTACAATGTGGATAAATGTGAGGTTATCCACTTTGGTGGCAAAAACATGAGGGTAGACTATTATCTGAATGGTGGCAGATTAGGTAAGGGGGAGATGCAACGAGACCTGGGTGTCATGGTACACCAGTCATTGAAAGTAGGCATGCAGGTGCAGCAGGCAGTGAAGAAAGCAAATGGTATGTTAGCATTCATAGCGAAAGGATTTGAGTATAGGAGCAGGGAGGTTCTACTGCAGTTGTACAGGGTTTTGGTGAGGCCACACCTGGAGTACTGCGTACAGTTTTGGTCTCCAAATCTGAGGAAAGACATCCTTGCCATAGAGGGGGTACAGAGAAGATTCACCAGACTGATTCCTGGGATGTCAGGACTTTCATATGAGGAAAGATTGGATAGACTCGGTTTGTACTCGATGGAATTTAGAAGATTGAGGGGGGATCTTATAGAAACCTACAAAATTCTTAAGGGGTTGGACAAGCTAGATGCTGGAAGATTGTTCCCGATGTTGGGGGAGTCCAGAACAAGGGGTCACAGTCTAAGGATAAGGGGGAATTCCTTTAGGACCGAAATGAGGAAAACATTCTTTACACAGAGAGTGGTGAGTCTCTGGAATTCTCTGCCACAGAAGGTAGTTGAGGCCAGTTCATTGGCTATATTTAAGAGGGCGTTAGATGTGGCACTTGTGGCTAAAGGGATCAGGGGGTATGGAGAGAAGGCAGGTACGGGATACTGAGTTGGATGATCAGCCATGATCACATTGAATGGCGGTGCAGGCTCGAAGGGCCGAATGGCCTACTCCTGCACCTATTTTCTATGTTTCTATGTTTCTATGTTTGTGAGAGAGAGGAAAGAGCGTGAGAGACAGGGGGAGCGAGAGAGGGGTAGTGCGGCAGAGAGAGATGGGGAGAGGGGTGAGAGAATGGGATAGTGGCTGAGAGAGACAGGGGCGAAAGAGATAGGTGGAAAGGAAAGAGAGGGAGAGAGAGCGGGATGGGAAAGAGACTGAGGGAAGAGAGAGGGAGAGGGGGAGATGGGGGTGGAGGGGCGCCGAAAAAGAGCGAGGGGAAGACTGGGCGGATAGAGCGGGCGGAGGGAGAGAGGGGATGGAGAGAGAGTGAGGGCGCAGAGACAGGGGAGAAGAGACGGGGGGAGTGGGAGGAGAGCGGAGAGAGAGTGATAAATGGCTTAGAGAAGGATGTGAGAGAGAGAGGGGGAGAGGGGAAGGAGAGAAGGGGGAGATAGAGGGGGGGAGATAAGACGGTGAGAGAGCAAGGGGACGGAGAGAGAAAGGGTGAGAGAGAGAGTAAGTGCGGAGGGAGACAGGGGAGAGAGAGAGGGAGAGAGAAAGAGAGATAGCAAAGAGGCGGAGGTGGGGAGAGGTGGTGAGAGATGGGGAGAGGGCGTGAGGGAAAGGGAAGAGGGTGAGAGAGGGATGGGACAGATAGGGGGAGATAGATAGGGGAAAAAGGGAGAGGGGGGAAAGGAAAGAGAGGGGGAGAGAGAGAGTGGAAATGAAAACGTTTGCAGAGCGGGAGAGCTGGTGAGAGATAGAGAGGTGGGCTGAGAGAGAGGGAGAGAGAGAGAGAGGGAGGGGGAGGGGGCGAGCTATATATGGGTGAAACTGTTTGAGGCCTGTTTCACGATGGCCGACGTTTGCCTCCTGTTCCTAGGGGAGTCGCCAAAATGGCAGTTCTCCCCCCCCTCGTCCGCAAACAAAATGCAAATGATGCCGCACCGTCAGTATTACCCACTATGTATAACTGCGTCAGTACTACCCTGCATTGTGTTATCCATGAGTGCCAACTCGCAGTGTGCCTCTCCATCAGTTACTCACACCGTGATTCACTCCACCACTACTATGCCGCAGAGTGTCGTACTGTGTGTCATACTATCAGTACGACCCAACAGTGTGTAAATACATTAGCATTAGTACTAAACAGTTTGTCATAACTGCAGCGGCTATCGTAGCACTGCTGGTGAGGGATGGAATTCAGTCCCTTGCAAAGGAAGACATCGGGACTGATGAGGTAGAGTCACTGTGGATTGAGTTGAGCAATTGTAAAAGCAAGTTGTCTACAGACCTCAAATAGTAACCGGGATGAATGGTGTAAGTTGCAGCAAGAGTTAAACTGGCATGTAGTAAAGGTAATGCCACTGTGGTGACGGGGGTTTTCAATATGCAGGTAGACTGGTAAAATCAGGTTGGATCAGGACCCGAAACTGACTTCATACATTTCACCACCAACTTCCATCCGGCAATCAAATACACTTGGACCATTTCCGACATTTCCCTACCATTCCTTGACCTCACCATCTCTATTGCACGTGATACACTCCTGACCGACATCCACTACAAACCAACTGACTCCCACAGCTACCTGGACTACTCTTCCTCCCACCCTGCTTCCTGTAAGGACTCCATCTCCTATTGCCAATTCCTCCGACTACGCCGCATCTGCTCCCAGGATGACGTGTTCCACACCAGGTCATCACAAATGTCCTCGTTCTTCGGAGAACGGGGATTCCCCTCCCCCACTATAGATGAGGCTCGCACCAGGGTCTCCTCCATACCCCGCAACACTGTCCTCTCTCCCCATTCCCCCACTCGCAACAAGGGCCGAGTCCCCCTGGTCCTCACCTTTCACCCCACCAGCCGGCACATACAACACATAGTCCTCCGCCATTTTCGCCACCTCCAACGTGACCCCTCCACTCGCCACATCTTCCCATCTCCCCCGCTGCCTGCCTTCCGCAAAGACCGCTCCCTCCGCAACTCCCTTGTCAATTCTTCCTTTCCCTCCCGCTCCACCCCTTCCCCGGGCACTTTCCCTTGCAACCGCAAGAGATGCTACACTGGTGCCTTCACGTCCCCCCACACCTTTCAGGGACCCAAGCAGTCCTTCCAGGTCCGACAGAGGTTCACCTGCACCTCCTCCAACCTCATCTACTGCATCCGTTGCTCCAGATGTCAGCTGATCTACATCGGTGAGACCAAGCGGAGGCTTGGCGATCGTTTCGCCGAACACCTCCGCTCGGTCGGCAATAACCAACCCGACCTCCCGGTGGCTCAGCACATCAACTCCCATTACGTATCCGACCTCTCGGTCCTGGGCCTCCTCCACGGCCAGAGTGAGCAACCCCGCAAATTGGAGAAACAGCACCTCATATTCCGCTTGGGGAGTCTGCATCCTCTGGGCTTAAACATTGAATTTTCTCAATGCTGTTAACCCTTGCTGCCTCCTCCACTTCCCACCTCTCCCTCAGCCCTCGGGCCTTGGCATCCCCTCTCTCTCTATCTCTTACCCACCCAAGTCGCACTAGCTTCTCATTTTCACACTACAAACAGCTTACAATGGCCTGTTTCCTTTATCATCGATACTTTTTTGCATATCTTTCATTCATTGTTCTTTATCTCTCCACCGTCTATATCTGTCGTTTCAATCTCGGTGGCAAATTAGGAAAAGGGGAGATGCAACGAGACCTGGGTGTCATGGTACACCAGTCATTGAAAGTAGGCATGCAGGTGCAGCAGGCAGTGAAGAAAACAAATGGTATGTTAGCATTCATAGCGAAATGATTTGAGTATAGGAGCAGGGAGGTTCTACTGCAGTTGTACAAGGTTTTGGTGAGGCCACACCTGGAGTATTGCGTACAGTTTTGGTCTCCAAATATGAGGAAAGACATCCTTGCCATAGAGGGGGTACAGAGAAGATTCACCAGACCGATTCCTGGGATGTCAAGACTTTCATATGAGGAAAGATTGGATAGACTCGGCTTGTACTCGCTGGAATTTAGAAGATTGAGGGAGGGTCTTATAGAAACTTACAAAATTCTTAAGGGGTTGGACAAGCTAGATGGTGGAAGATTGTTCCCGATGTTGGGGGAGTCCAGAACAAGGGGTCACAGTCTAAGGATAAGGGGGAATTCCTTTAGGACCGAGATGAGGAAAACATTCTTTACACAAAGAGTGGTGAGTCTCTGGAATTCTCTGCCACAGAAGCTAGTTGAGGCCAGTTAATTGGCTATATTTAAGAGGGCGTTAGACGTGGCACTTGTGGCTAAAGCGATCAGGGGTTATGGAGAGAAGGCAGGTACGGGATACTGAGTTGGATGATCAGGCATGATCACATTGAATGGCGGTGCAGGCTCGAAGGGCCGAATGGTCTACTCCTGCACCTATTTTTCTATGTTTCTATGTTTCTATGTTTCCCTGATCCCTAACCAGTCTGAAGAAGGGTCTCGACACGAAACGTCGCCTATCTCCTTCGCTCCTTAGATGCTGCTGCACCCGCTGAGTTTCTCCAGCCTTTGTGTCACCCGAAAAAGAGAGTTTGTAGAGTGCTTTCGATATGGATTCTTAGAGCAGTTTGTAATGGAGCCGACCAGAGAAAAGGCAATTCTGGATTTAGTGTTGTCCTAATGAACCAGATTTGATAAGAGAAATCCTGGTAAAGCAACCGCTTGGAGGTAGTGATCATAATATGATTAATTTTAATCTGCAATTTGAGAAGGAGAAGGTTAAATCGCAAGTGACAGTGATGCAGTTGATCAAAGGGGAGTATGAAGGCATGGGAGGGGAGCTGGCCAAGGTAGACTGGAAAGGGATCCTAGCAGGAATGACGGTGGAGCAGCAATGGCAGACATTTCTGGGCATAATCCCGAAGACGCAGGGTAATTTCATTGCAAAAAGGAAGAAAGATTCTAAGGGGAGTAGGAGGCAACCGTGGATGACAAGTGATGTTAATGTCAGAATAAAACTAACAGAAAATATGACTAACACAGCAAGGAGTAGCCGGAAGCCAGATGATTGTGAAACCTCCATAGGACAACAGAAAGAAACAAAACGGGCAATACGGGCTCAAAAGATGAAGTACGATAGGAAGCTGGGCAGGAATATAAAAAAAGGACAGTAAAAGCTTCTTTAGTTATGTTAAGGGAAAAAGAGTAGCAACGTCAAATGTGGGTCCCTTGAACGCAGACACGGGTGAAACTATTAGGGAAACAATGAAATGGCAGAAGATTTGAACAAGTACTTCGGATCTGTCTTCACCAAGAAAGACACAAACAATCTCCCAGATGAACTGAAGGACAAAGGGGGCAGAGGATCTGAACTTAATTTTCTTTAGGGGAGAAATAGATATGGGTATGCGAATGGGACTTAGGAATATTAAATCCCCTGGGCCGGATGCTCTGCAACCCGTGGTCCTCAGGGAGGTGGCTCTAAAAATAGTGGACGCATTTGTGATCATTTTCCAAAGTTCAATAGATTCCAGATCAGTTGTTGCGGATTGAATATGGCTAATGTTATACCACTTTTCAAGAAAGGAGCGAGAGAGAAAACGGGGAATTACAGACCAGTTAGCCCGACTTCCGTGGTGAAAATATGCTGGAGTCAATTATTAAAGAGGCAATAATGGGACATTAGAATAGGATTAGTCCAAGTCAACATGGATTTATGAAAGGGAAATCATGCTTGACTAATAGTAAGATTAAATGAGAACTTACCAGTTTGAAGTTTGATCTTTATTTTATGAGGAGTTACGATGAGGGATTACGTGAAGACCCCGCCAGCACGCATGCGCGACATTCTTCAAAGCAGTGGTGTGAAATCACAGACAGCAACGTAGACTAATATAGTAAGATAAGAGTGAACTTTCATACCAGTTGATCTTTATAATAGAGGGTTTGGGAGCGGAGGGCACGTAATCCCTCATCGTAACTCCTCATAAAATAAAGATCAAACTTCAAACTGGTAAGTTCTCATTTAATCTTACTATTTTACTTCGGAGTCACGTGAGTGACTACGTGAAGATTTCAAAGCTCTGTGATTTCATGCCCTGGAACACCCCATGCTCACACACTGCTGTGCTGGGATAAGAGGATGAACGTATTTCAGACATGACACTGGCTGAAAAACAAAATAGGTATTTATTCATACCAAAACAAAATATATATCCCATATAGGGTAATTATTTATCAGAACTCAAAATTCTTCCTGCAAAAGAGTCAGGAGAGGCCACGGGTTTGTTATAAAAGCGTTGAAACGTTTTCTCATTGCTCCAACCCGCTGTGGCCAGGATGTGGTCCATGGGTACTTCCATCATCCTAGCCGCCGAAGTGGATGCTGCCCTGGTGGAGTGAGATTTAAAAATATTAGTGTCCACCCCTGCCGCATCCAGTACCACCCTTAACCATCTAGATATGGTTTGCACCGTGACTTTGTGGTGGGGATTTTTGTGGCTTATAAGCAAAGCTTTCTCCGTGCCCCTGAGAGGCTTGGTGACTGAAATGTAACGTGATATCAAAGTGACGATGCAGAGTCGAGTATCTGCTGGATAGGCTAGAAACTCTAATGTATGTCCAGCCGATCCGGGTCGATCTTGTTTTAACAGCCCCTGCATCTGAAAAGTGATTTTGCCATTGGAGATAGTCATGGCATCCAGATTTAACTTGTGCAGGGACTGGACCCGTTGTGCCGTGACAAGTGCCATAATCATTACCATTTTGTAGGTGAGTTTGTCCAAGGTGAGCCCCGAGTTTGGTGTCCATCCTCGCAACGTAGTCAATACTATGCTGATATCCCACGTGTGGTTGTATCTGGGCCTGGGGGGATTGGAATTAAATATTCCTCTCATTAGCTTAGACACTAATGGATGTGATCCAATGCACAGATGATCACTCCCCTTGCGCAGGTAGGTTGATAGGGCACTCCTGGCACAATTAATGGCACTGTAGCTTAATCCTTCATCGTAGTGAAGGGTAGCCAGGAATTCCAGAACTTCCGTGATGGTAGCCGATTCGTAGGTTGTGTTTGTTGTAGAGCAGAACACTTCCCACTTCCTGATGTAGGTCAGGTACTGTTTCCTAGTGGACTCCCTGCATGACGCTGAGATGGTATCTATTGTTCTGTTGGTGAGTCCGTATCCCAGAAGTGGCCGTTTCAGAATCTGCAAATCAACAGGTCCATGCGGTCATGACATGGATGGTGTTCCCCAGTGACGGGATGTATTAATAGGCTAGGTCGTTTGTTGACCCGAATACAAGGTTCTGTGGCCATCTTCTGTACCGCTGGGAACCATGGTTGGGTAGGCCAGTCGGGCACAACCAAAATACCCGATGCGGAGTCTTGTCTGATTTTCTGCAAGACCCGACTGATGAGGCAGAAGGGGGGAAATGCATAACAGAACAAATCCCCCCAATGTAGCGTGAAAGCGTCCATTGCTACTGCCCCTGGGTCTGGTTCCCAAGCAACATATGTTGGCAGTTGGTGATTTAATCTGGATGCAACAAGGTCGATATCTGGCGTCCCATAACGTTCTACAATATCTGTGAACACTTTCCGATCCAACATCCATTCTATGTTGTCGTTGAATTTGCGTGACCTGGTATCTGCCACTGTGTTTAGCTTACCTGGAAGGTAAGTGGCCGAAATCCAAATTTCCCTTTGCAGACACCAGTGCCAGATATTATTAGCCAATTCATCACATGATATCGACCTTATTCCACCCATATGATTAATATAAGCCACCACTGTGGTGTTGTCAATTTGTAATCTAACATGTACTTGGTGCATGTCTGAGCAGTATGCCCTAAGGCCATGAAATGCTCCCAGCATTTCTGAATAATTAATCCCCAATGTTTCGAATAGGGTTAGCTCTTGTGCACTCCATCTGCCTCCACAACTAGTGGTGGTATTAGTTGCTCCCCAACCTTTGGCACTGGCATCAGTTTGTAAGATGACCGAGGGATTTATGATAGTGATGGGTTTGGAACAGAATTGAGCATTTTCCATCCACCAATTTAATTCAATTTTTCCCTTTCTTGGTAACTTCATAGGCCTGTCGAAATGGCCTGCATGACTTTTGAGAGCTATAATTTTAGCTCTTTGTAGGTTTTGATAATGTAGTGGTCCGAATTGTGCTGCGGGAAAGGCAGCCACTATCTTCCCAATTACCCCGGCCACCTGCCGTATGGATGGATCCCTGATGCCAGTAAGGCTTCTGCAAGCTTCTATCAAGTCCACCACCTTGTTCGGTGGTAAGGTGATAGACATTTGCATCGAGTCAATGGTGAACCCCAGGTAATCCATGGTAGTAGAGGGTTCCAACTTTGATTTATCTGGATGTATGATGAACCCCAGCTTTTGAAAGAGATGTTTTGTGGCTAGAACTGCCAATGTAGCCGTTTCCAAATTCTCCCCGACAATGAGGATATCATCAAGGTAGGCCATAACAGTATGGTTTTGTTTCCTTAAATAGGCCAAAGCTGGTTTCAATATTTTGGTGAACAGCCTGGGTGCTGATGATAACCCATTGGGTAAGGCTTTATATTGCCATAATTATCCCATCCAGATAAATTTAAGGTATTTCCTATGATCCTTGTTTGTATTGGCACTGAATAGTATGCATCTTTAAGGTCAATGCATGCCATGTAGTACCCATTAGCTATTAGTTGTCTAGCTGTGTCAAAAGTGTCCATTTTGAAATGAACATACTGAACAGAAGTATTCAGTTCGGTCAGATCTATGATTATGCGGCACCCGCCATCTTTTTCATTTTTGGTAAATATATTAGATACGAACTCCTGAGATTCTCTGGTGGTTCTCTCAATTACGCCTTTACTAATTAGTATTAATAGTTCAGCATGGCCCGCCGTTCTTTCTTTTTGTGAAAGTATAAACTTTCGGCTAGGCGAATGCTGGACCGGGGTAGGCAGTTCGTAAATGAATTCAATTTTATAGCCCTGAATACTTCCGAGTATGTAAGGATCAGAGGTAAAAGTGCGCCATACTTCATAAAACAAGTGCAACCGGCCTCCCACATAAGATGAATTTAGACAAGCAATGTTCCTGGGGGAGCCAGACCCGCCTACCTCCAAGGTTATTGCCGGTGTTGCGGTCTTTGCCCTTGTTTCTTCTGTTGAGTTGCTGCGTTGTAGGGGTGGCGCATTTTCCAAGAAGGCCGGGCTGGGCCATGGCCTAAAAAAAAAACCGTTGTGCAGGTGGGCCGGCCTTCGAGCTTTCACCACCGGACGGTCTGTTGTGATATCGCTGTCCGGTGGGTGTGTAGGGGTGCTGCCGCTGTTGGTAGTGAGGTTTGAAGGTTTGGGTACCTTAATCAGGCCTATGGCCTTGGCCTCCTCGTCCAGGTCTTTCACCTGTTTGGGGAGGTTATCTCCGAACAGCAGATTTGGTGGTTGAGTGTTACCTGGTCTGCATAACCCCGCAAACTTGGGGTTAAGTGCCGGTTTGATAATGCTCTTCCTGTAGTTATTTATCTCGTACTGTGTGTTACACAGCAAGGCCAGAGCATCCTGTAGTTCTTCCGGTAACTCTATTCCCACCGCAGTTCTGGCCACTGCCGTAATCCCGGCGGTCAAAAGTTTCAGGATCTTCTGAAGTTTGACTTATTGCCCTCTAATCGTAGGGCTCATGTTCCCCCATATAGGGTTATTCACCGCAGGAACAGTCAGTGAGTTACAATTTTCAGGAGCAAGATACTTATCAGCTGTTGCATTGATGGCTTGCTCCTGAAGCTGGTTTGTAGTCATATAATTGATACTAGCTGCCAGCTTTGGGTGGATAGGTAGGCCTTTTTGAGAAGGAACTGCATGCTTGTTTACCATATCCAGTAACTCTTCTTCTTGCACCCCTGACACTGTTAGTTGTTCAGCCAACTCCCCCTCTTCAGGGTCAGCCCAGTTCTGACCCCCAATGCTCCCCTGCGAAGAGGGCGAGACATTAGGCAGTCCATGATAGGATCCTGCCGTGGGCCTGCGAAGAGGCCCACCCTGACTCTGCCCCTGCAAAATCAGGTCACGCTGGAGCAATTGCTCCACCATCCGCTCCATGCGGGTAAGCCGACCCCCGTCGCTATCAGCGAACGGGGTGTCCTCGGGACTGGACCCAGCTGGGTCGTCGGCCCCGTCCGACTTTCGGGTGGATTTACCGCCCGACCGCGGTGAATCTGCGGTCCTCATAGGCGAAAAGTCCGGAGCTGCGGGCAACACCTGCAGCTCAGGAGAAGCGGCACGCTGCTGGCTGCTCTCCATGGCAGCAGCTCTTGCCGCTGCTCTTCTCGATTTCCGCGACTCCATGTAGAAATCCTGAAAAACAAGTATACACTGAGTCGCCACGCTCACCACTCCGGTGAGACTTACCTTTCGTAAGTTTTTTAAACTTACGCTGGAGGAGCCCCGCTCCTCCCGACTGTCGCTTCCGCATGCGTACGACGATGTGTCGCGCATGCGTGCTTGCGGGGTCTTCACGTAGTCACTCACGTGACTCCGAAGTAAAATCATAGATAATTTTTTGAAGATGTGACGAGCAAAATGGATGAAGGGGAGCCAGTGGCTGTTGTTTATCTAGACGTTCAGAAAGCCTTTGATAAGGTCCCGCATGGGAGACTGGTGACAAAAATTAGAGCATATGGTATTGGGGGTAGAATGTTGACATGGATTGAAAATTGGTTGGCACACGGGGAGCAAAGAGCAGGAGTGAACGGGTCCTTTCCAGAATGGCAGGCAATGGCGAGTTGAGTGCCGCAAGGCTCGGTGTTGGGGACGCAACTGTTTACCATATAACTTAATTTTTTGGAAGAGGGAAATAGAAGCAACACTAGCCTGTGTGCGGATGACACAGAGCTGGGTGGCAGTGTGAACTGTGAAGACATTGCAGGGTGACCTGGACAGGTTGAGTGAGTGGGCAGATGCGTGTGCAGATGCAGTATAATATAGATAAACGTGAGGTTATCCACATTTGCCGGAAAAACAAGGGGGCAGATTAATATCTCAATGGGGGTAGGTTAGGTAATGGGGAGGTGCAGCGAGACCTGAGTGTCCTTGTACACCGGTCACTGAAAGTTGGCGTGCAGGTACATCAGGCAGTGCAGAAAGCTAATGGAATGTTGGCCTTCATAGTAAGAGGATTTCAGTGCAGGAGTAAAGAGGTTCTACTGCAGTTGTATAGGGCTCTGGTGAGACCACATCTGGAGTATTGTGTGCAGTTTTGGTCTCCTAATTTGAGGAAAGACATCCTTATGATTGAGGCAGTGCATTGCAGGTTCACGACATTGATCCCTGGGATCGCAGGACTGTCATATGAGGAAAGATTGAAAAGACTGAACTTGTATTCACTGGAGTTTAGAAGGATGATGGTGTTAGACAATAGGCAATAGACAATAGACAATAGGTGCAGGAGTAGGCCATTCGGCCCCTCGAGCCAGCACCGCCTTTTAATGTGATCATGGCTGATCATCCACAATCAGTACCCCGTTCATGCCTTCTCCCCATATCCCCTCACTCCGCTATTTTTAAGAGCCCTACCTAATTCTCTCTTGAAAGCATCCAGAGAACATGCCTCCACCGCCCTTTGAGGCAGACAATTCCACAGACTCACCACTCACTGTGAGAAAACGTTGTTCCTTCGTGTCCATTCTAAATTGCTTATTCTTAAACCGTGGCCTCTGGTTCTGGACGCCTCCGACATCGGAACATGTTTCCTGCCTCTAGTGTCTACAAGCCATTAACAATCTTATATGTTTCAATGAGATCCCCTCTCATCCTCTAAACTCCAGAGTGTACAAGCCCAGCTGCTCCATCCCGCCATTCCGGGAATTAACCTTGTAAACCTACGCTGCACTTCCTCAATAGCAAGAATGTCCTTGCACGAATTCGGGGTCCAAAACTGCATACAATACTCCAGGTGTGGTCTCACTAGGACTCGTTACAACGGCAGAAGGTCACCTTTGCTCCTATATTCGGCTGATCTTGTTATAAAGGCCAACATGCCATTCGCTTTCTTCACTCCCTGCCGTAGCTGCATGCTTATTTTCTTATACTGATGAACAAGGACCCCCAGATCCCGTTGTACTTCCCCTTTTCCAAACTTGACGCCATTTAGATAACAATTTGCCTTCCTGTTTTTGCTACCAAAGTGGATCACCTCACATTTATCCGCATTAAACTTCACCTGCCATGCACGTGCCCACTCCCCCAGCCTTTCCAAGTAACCTTGCATTCTTATAGCATCCTCCTCACAGTTTCCACTGCCACCCAGCTTCGTGTCATCTGCAAATTTGCTAATGTTACCGTAGATTGATGTTGAATGTTAACCAATCACACACCGGCCAGCATCTCTAACTCCACCCCACTGCAACACTGATACTAATACTATTGGTCTGCACCAACTGTTGGGGCAGCGAGGAGGTGTTGATAACAAACCATCCTTCATGCTGTTAAGTTTTAGTGCTGATTAAAGATGTGTTTGAATCGTATACTGAGTCTGGAAGTAATTTACATGGCGTCAGAAGCGGGATCCACTCCTTCTGTATAACTGTTTTTTGTTTTACCCTTTTGTGTGTTTTTATTTTGCTTTATGATGGCCTCTTCCTGTCGAAAGCTTGACCCTCTCGTCTTTGATGCGGATATCAGCGAACGCTGGGCCACGTTTGAAATTGATCACCGACACGACATGAACATCGTGCACCGGAATGAACCTGATGCTGTCAAGGCCTCTCTCCTACTCAACCTTGCGGGCCCAGATGCCCTTCGGCGATCGAAAACATTCCGTTATGCTCCGGCAGTCCTCGATGCCAACGACCAGGTAATAACCGCAGGTGAATCTCCTGACGACACCAATGTTCTGATGCGTAAATTTAGCCAGATCTGTGACCTGCCCTCAAATCACATTTTGGACAGGGCTAGGCTTTTCTCTCGCCGTCAACCCCCTGGTGAACGAGTGGACTCTTTTATCTCAGACTTAATGTATTTAGCCCAGCGCAGCCGATTCCAAAATATGCCGGTCGAACAGCTGACTGATCAGTTAACAAGGGACATTTTAGTGAATGTCACACAGCACACAATCAGCTTGCCCCGCTTTTGGTAAATCGTGCAATTACTGTAAAAAGTTAAATCACTTTGCCTCTGTATGTAGGGCAGCAAGTCGGGCCCGTGGGGAGAATTCGCCTAGCTCCAGGTCTAATCTCAACTTCTTGCTGCGAGACAGCAACAATCTCACTCCACAATTCCAGCTCGAACCTGCCCACGAACAGACTCCAATGAACTCACAAGAGCACCCAACTGTTTACTCATTACAGTTTGCTGCTGCTAAGAATTATGATCCGACCGCGACAGTAACTGCAAACAACGTTCATTTTGGCGCGAAATTAGACACGGGAGCGAAAGTAAATACTATGTCAATCAACCTCTTCAACTAGGTAAGAACTAACGAGCCACTGATCAAGGGCAAATCCACTCTACATGCGTTTGGAGGGGAGGTTCTGCGGCCTTTGGGCAAAACCAACATGAAATGTGTGCTGAAAAAAACCACGAGGAATTTGACCTTCCATGTCTTGAACTTTAATGCAGTTACTCTGCTTGGCAACCAGGCCCGTCAGGAACTGGGATTGATCTCCTTTGACAAAACGGTTCACAGGCTGTAAATTTCCCTGGACCCGCTGAGTGAATTCCCTGATCTTTTCGACAACAACCTGGGCAAGTTGCCTGTGACTTACAAGATCATTATTGACCCCGAAGTGACACCCGTCATCCGACCTCCACACCGATTGTCATTTCCCATGACTGTCAGGGTTTACTCTGCGATGAAGGATATGGCCTCCACAGGCATAATTGAAGCAGTCAGCGACCCAACCGACTGAGTCTCAACCATAATTGCCACAGTCAAGAAGTTAAAAAATGAAATCCGTTTGTGCATCAACTCGAAAGAACGGAATAATGACATTAAGTGCCCACACCATCCCATGAAGACTATCGAGGATGTTCCAGCAAAAGTCGGAACGGCCACCTTATTTTCTGTCCTCAATGCAAAGAACTATTTCTGGCAGATACCGCTGGACAAGGAGTCATCAAACCTCACCACATTTGCCACCCCATTCGGCAGATACAAGTTTCTGATAATGCCATTCGGAGTCAACGCTGCCAGTGAAGTCTTCCAAATAACTATGGGGCTGTTATTCGAGGACCTACTTTTGTGCCATCATTGTCGACGATATTCCTAGTGTATGGCAAAGATGCAACGGAGCACGACCACAATCCCAGGCTCATTTTGGATCGCGCACGCAAGACCAACCTCAAGCTTAATCCTGACAAGTGCAAGTTCCGGGTTCCAGAGGTTTCCTACGTCGACCACATCTTCACTCCTAAGGGTCTCAAACCCGATCAGAAGAAGGCTACTGCCATCACAGAAATGCCTGCCCCTACAAACGTGAAAGGCCTGCAGTGTTTTCTGGGAATGGTAAACTATCTCGGCAAGTTCATACCGAACCTCAGCGAACTAAGCTCCACGCTGCGGGAGCTGACAAATCAAAGGGCACAGCATGGTCATGGTTCCAGCAACATCAGATTGCTTTCGATATCTTAAAGTCCAAACTGACCAGTGCACCGACTCTAATGTTTTTCGACCTGAAACGTCCGGTGACGATCACCTGCGATGCTTCGAAATTCGGGCTCGGCGCAGCCTGCTTGCAACCATCTGCCGAGGGCAATCTACTACCTGTCTCGTATGCCTCTCGCACCATGACCGACACGGAGCAGCACCACGCGCAAATCGAAAAGGAACTGTAGGCTGTCATTTTTGCTTGCTCCGAATTCCGCGACTTCATCTTTGGCAACACCTTCACGGTCGAGACGGACCACCAACCACTGGTGACAATCCTGAACAAGCCCATCCACGCCGCGCCAGCTCGTTTGCAGCGTATGATGATGCAGCTGCAGCGGTACGATTTATCTATTACCTACACTAAGGGTAAGGACATGTACGTCTCTGACACTCTCTCCCGTGCAGCTCGGGCATCTTGCGAACAACATCCCCATCATCAGGAAAATGTAATGGTTCTCGGTGTCAACTTCGTCTCCAGCAAGCAACTGCTCACCTTGGCCGCGCACACCGCCACAGACGATACGCTTCAAATCCTCTCCTCCTTCATCAAAACAGGCTGGCCAGACAGACAATCCAACACGCCCACAGAGGTGCAGCCTTTCCTTCTTGTTCGTGATGAGCTGGTAGTTCAGGATGGGGTTGTCGTCAAGGGTCACAAGGTAGTGATACCCTCATCGCTACAAGCCGTATACTTCAAAGAGGCACACAGCGGTCACCCAGGAGCCGACGCCACACTGGCACGCGCCCGTAGCCTGTTCTACTGGCCGGGAATGGCCAGCTACATCCGGGACCGCGTAGCCTCCTGCCCCGCTTGCAACAGCCTTGTGCCTCATCAGCAGCGGCAGCCCCTTCTGCAACAACCTCCACCAGCTCTGCCCTGGACGTCGTTGGCGGCAGACATTTTCGAATGGTGCGGGAAGCGCTACCTCGTTCTAGTCGATTCGTTTTCTAACTGGTTTGAACTAGACCAACTGACCTCCCTCACATCGGAGATGGTCATCCAGAAGCTGAAAAGACACGTATCTACCTTTGGCGCTCCCGTCAGCCTGAGAACCAAC
>CAUPSL010001144.1:35000-45000 GCA_963514005.1 Raja brachyura
AATCCTGGCACCATGACAACAGGTTTATCGTAGAACCTTGAAAAAGTTTCTTCTTTATACCACCTTGCGGCCTCTAAAATTTGATCGAGTGGTACGTTCTGTACCTTCGCCGCTGACGTAGCTGCAGCCCTAGTGGAGCGAGATTTAAACACATCAGTGTCTACTCCTGCTAAATCCAAAACCTGTTTTAACGATCTAGAAATGGTTTGAGCTGAAACTTTTGTATGCGGCTTTTTGTGCATTATCAGTAACGCTGTCTCAGCACCTCGGAGATTCTTGGTTACTTCAATATATATAGTTAAATGCTTAAATACACACAATGTTTGATCGACAGGGTATGCTTTAAACATTACCTTGGTTCCAGTTTTTTCTCGTCTGCTTTGTTTGATCAGATCATAAACATAAAACACAATGTTATCTGAAGCCACATGCATGCAATCTAAACGTAAGAATTGCAAAGTTTGTACTCTTTGAGCTGACACTAATGCCATTAACATTACTACCTTGAATGTTAACCTCTGCAAAGACATTGAGGTAATTGGATTCCATTGCCTAGTCTTACCAAAATCAACTGTTTGGAACATCATTAAGAAGAGAGAAAGCACTGGTGAGCTTAGCAATCGCAAAGACTGGCAGGCCAAGGAAGACCTCCACAGCTTTTAAATAGAAACATAGACAATAGGCGCAGGGGGGAGCCATCTGGCCCTTCGAGCCAGCACCGCCATTCATTGTCATCATGGCTGATCATCCACAATCAGTAACGCGTGTCTGCCTTCTCCCCATATCCCTTGATTCCGCTCGCCCCAAAAACTCTAAGTTTGCGGATGATACGAAAATAGGTGGAGGGGCAGTTAGTGTAGAGAAAGCAGAGGCTCTGCAGAATGACTTGAGAGAGTGGGCAGAGAAGTGGCAGATGGATCATAGTATAGCAAAGTGTGGAATAATGCATTTTGATAGTAATAAAGGCATAGACTATTTTCCATAAGGGGTGATAATCCAGACATCGGAGGGGCAAAGGGGGCTTCGGAGTGCTGCTGCAGGAACGTTCATCTGTAAGTCGAATCGAGAGTAAAGAAAGCAAACTCGATTATTTCAACAGGAATGTAATGCTGAGTCTCTCTAAAGCGTTGGTAAGGCCGCATTTGGATTATTGTGAGCAATTGTGGGCACCATATCTGAGGAAAGATGTGCTGGCTCCGGAAGGAACTTTGCAAGAATTATCCCAGGAATTGGAATGTTAATCTGTGATATACGTTTGATGGCACTGTGCCTGTACTCGCCGGAGCTTAGAGGAATGAAGGGGAACCTCATTTAAACATACAGGATAGTGAAAGGCTTGGTCAGAATGGATGTGGAGATGATGTTTCCATTCGTGGAAGAGTGGAACTTTGGGTCATAGCCTCAGAATTAAAATACCTTATTTGGGGAAAAAGACGAGGGGAGAAAGATGTATTCACTAGACCAAGTGGCACCCGTTGGGCCCCTTTTCCCCAACACAACCAGTTCCCCAATGCAATGTTCCACCACTCACCCATAACCCCCAACTGCGCAGGGGTGGGTCATTTCCCCTCATACCCAACAATCCCTCCCCTCCTCCTCACCCTCGTTCTTCTCTCCCCTCCTGCAGTTCCTCTCTCACCTTTCCCTCCCTCTCCTTTCCGCAACCCTCAGTCACTCCCTACCCTCCAATCACTCCCTCTCTCCCTCCATAACCCTTCTCCCCTCCCTACTCCCCTTGACGTTATTGTGAGTTGGAAACTGCTGCTTTTGTGCTTTATGTATATAAGATGCCATTGTGATGTCATTGTGGAGTGGAGCACTGCTGACGGGCAGTTTATGTAAATGAGATCCCATTGCGACCTCACAGCCACTACCTTGCACTGAAACGCAAGTGATTTTTCTCAAATTGAGTTTTGTAAAGTTTCAAATGCGTATAACTTGTAAAATATACCATGAATCTGATCGAAACTTTGATACACATCACCGCAGGACAATGGTGAGTCCAACATTGTGGAGCTATCCTGTACCATTTTGGCGTAATTTCAGGATGACACTGGGAGGGTGGAAGCAGAGATGTGGGAGGGGTGTATGTGGGGGAGGGGATGTGTGGGAGGGGAGTGGGGGGAGGGAGTATCTGAGAGTGGGTACATGGGTTGTTTGAGCGGGACGTGGAGGGGAGGCAGGATGCGTGGGAGGGGTGTGTTTTGGCGCGGGGTGCGGAGGGGAAGGGTGTGTGCGGGAGGTGGGTGTGAGGGGGAGGGGTGTGTGTGGGGAGGAGGGGAGGGGGATGGGGCTGCGAGCGTTGTGGAGCCGGAGAGGGAGGCAGCGAACGTTTTGGAGGTGGAGGGGGAGAAGAACGGAGGGAAGGTGGGAGGGACGGAGGGAGGGGGAGGGAGGGAGGGAGGGAGAGAGGGAGGGAGGGGGGGTTGGGCAGCGAGCGTTGTGGAGGCGGAGAGGGTGGGGGAGGAGGCGGGCAGTGTGCCTGCTGGAGCTGGGAGACCGGCCCGGTTCCCGCACCGGCTCCAGCCCCAGCCCATGGCTCGGGTGGACCAGAAATTCAATTAGAAATAAACTTACCCCGGGGAGCCCTCCGGTTATCGGCGATACGGGAAAAAAATGGCGCTTTGAAATTCCTGCAACGAGCAAACTTTGTCACGCCTGTTAAGTAAAGACGGCCGACCTGAGGGACCTGGAGGTAGAATGGAGGGTTAGCAGATTGTTTATGTAGGTGGGCGAAAGCCCGTTAAGGCTTTGTATACATAAAGAAGGAGCTTGAAATTGATTCTGAACCGCACTGAGAGCCAGTGGAGAGAGGCCAGAATCGGGTGATGTAGTCCCTTTTACGGGTGCCCGCCAGAAGTCTCGCTGCGGCCTTTTGGACCAATTAAAGGCGCGACAGGGATGATTGGTTGATGCCAGTGTATAGGGAGTTGCAGGAGGAGATAAATCCGTGGATGATCTTTTCAAGGTCGTCGGATTGGAGGAATGGTTTGATTTTAGCTATCGTGCGAAGCTGGAAGATGCTGGATTTTACCACAGCATTGACTTGTTTGTCAAACTTCAATGCCAAGCCTGAAATATCACACAAGGTTTTTGACGTGCGGTTTGAGTAATGGGGTAAGGCTTCCAAGGCTGCCTGCTAACGTCTTGATCGAGTCCGAGGGGCCGAGTAGTGTGAACTCACACCTGCTCTCGTTTAGTTGGAGGAAATTCTGCGCCATCCAGCAATTTAAATCCTCGCGGCAGTGGATAAGGCTGAGTAGATTTGGTCGGTTGTTGGGTTTCAGGACGAGATAGAGCTGTGCACCGTCTGCATAACAGTGGAAGGAAATCCCGTGCCTTTGAATAAATTGGCCTAGGGGGAGCATGTACAGAGAGAAGAGAATGGGGCCGAGGAGGCAGCCTTGTGTAAATAAACAAACAAACAACAGACTGGCAGAGAGACAGAGACAGACAGACAGACAGACAGACAGACAGACAGACAGACAGACAGACAGACAGACAGACAGACAGACAGACAGACAGACAGACAGACAGACAGACAGACAGACAGACAGACAGACAGAAGACACTGTTACACAGAAGGCCTGGTACCCCAACGCAATATTCCACCACTGCGCCATAGCCCCCAACTGCGCAGGCGTGGTTGGTGTTTTCCCGTTACGACGCACCTGATCCCCCCTCGTCCCCTCACCCCCGCACTCGGCCCCATGCCTTCCTCTCCGCACGCACTCACTCCACCCCCCCCCCCCCCTCAGTCCCCCATCCACACTTAGCGGCTCTCCAGTGGCACAAAAATTCCCGCCCATTAGGTTCCCACAGTGATGTGGAATACACAGTTATTGATGCGCAGGTGCAGCAGGCGGGCATGGCAAATGGAACAGGTAGTTATCATATCATATCATATTATATAATTTCATATCATCATATATCATATCTATAGCAATATCATATACCGATTAAAAATCTGATATTTAATGTGTATTTATTTATTTATTTGCGATGTTGTTTGTGTATAATCACATCTTCTCGAAAAAACGATGCACTAGCGGTAACATTTTTATTCCGGTAGACATTTTAGCCCTGGAGTCTGAAACTGCCTGATCTGAAAATTTCACGCTTTCATTTCTCGAGTTATTACAGAAAATGTTCAAAGGTCTGACAAAACTTTGAATTTAAAAACGACTGTCTTTCGCTGATTCCGTCACAAAGGGTCTGATTGCTGCTGTCTTCGGGCGGATTCGGGACGGCTGCGGTGCTCAGCGGAGATCACGGACTCAGCGTGGCCTCCGTTGCTTTATTCTCCTCGCCCCGGTGATTGACAACCGGTGCCGCAAGGGGCGTGGTCGTCCCGGCGAATGACAGATGAGAAGACCAATCTGCTGATCTTACAATTTTTAAACCGGCGTAACTTGTGCAGTATTCCACCAATGGGTTGAAACCTTAGTGCGCTTGTAGCACATGGGAACGGCGAGTAAGGCGGGGGAAATCGTAGCGCTATCGGGGACAGTCTTTGCGCAAATGTAAATACAGCGCAAACCTGAAGAGGACAAAATGAGTTTTAGTTAAGTATCATAGATGGGTAGATAGATGGATATAAGGTTAGATGGGTGGATAGATGGATAGATAGATGAATAGATAGATAGGTAGTTGGATAGATGGATGGATGGATGGATGGATGGATGGATGGATGGATGGATGGATGGATGGATGGATGGATGGATGGATGGGTAGACAGACAGACAGACAGACAGACAGACAGACAGACAGACAGACAGACAGACAGACAGACAGACAGACAGACAGACAGAGAGACAGACAGAGAGACAGACAGACAGACAGACAGACAGACAGACAGACAGACAGACAGACAGACAGACAGACAGACAGACAGACAGACAGACAGACAGACAGACAGACAGACAGACAGACAGACAGACAGACAGACAGACAGACAGACGGATAGATGGATGGATGGATGGATGGATGGGTGGATGGATGGATGGATGGATGGATGGATGGATGGATGGATGGATGGATGGATGGATAGATAGATAGATAGATAGATAGATAGATAGATAGATAGATAGATAGATAGATAGATAGATAGATAGATAGATAGATAGATAGATAGATAGATAGATAGATAGATAGATAGATAGATAGATAGATAGATAGATAGATAGATAGATAGATAGATAGATAGATAGATCCACAGCCGCCCTCCGCCCCGTCTCCCCCTGTGCGGTAGCACTGTCACGGGATGTGGGTCGGCAGCTCCCACACACACGGGGCCGGGTGGAGCGGATCCGCGGCTCTGTGCAACGGACACACGGGGACGAAAACCTGGTAGCGTCCCCGTCAGCTGCAGCAAAGTTGGGGACCGTCAGGTCCATCCGCCCACCCAGAGTCACCAACCACACTCCCCACCGACCACTCCCGTCCCCACGACCACCCCACCCCCACCATGATCACTCCTGACAACCCGATAACGTCCCCGGAAGCTGCAGCAGAGTTGGGGACAGTCTGGTCCCTCGCCCACCCAGAGTCACTGACCGCGCTGCATCGGCAAAGGACCCCGAACACCCCCGAACACCCCTCGACCCCCCGCCGCGGGGATAGAAGTCCCGGGGTGCGTGAGTGTGGAACCAGTCAACGTTGGGTCCGAATGGTGGGAAAGAAAACTGGCGCGTTGCACTGGAAGCCGTGGTAAGTGATTACCCGACGTTCACCGCTTGTACTCCAGTTGGCTTTGCGTGACAACAATACAGGTCATGAGTCGTGACCTCGACTGCCGTGCAACCGCCCTATAGATTGGTCAGAGCAGGTGAATCGAAGACCAAGTCAAGTTAAGTCGTGTCAAGTTTATTCGTCACATACACATACGAGATGTTCAGTGAAATGAAAATTTGTCAATGCTTGTGGATTGTGCAAAAAAAAAAAGACTACAAACAGAATGGAACAGAAACACATATTCACATATTACATATTTGTGGGAGGAAAAACAGCTATTTAAAAGTCACCACACAACAGTAAAATGGTTCAGCAAAGTTAGTCCCTGGTGAGATTGGCATTTACAGTCCTAATGGCCTCTGTGAAGAAACCCCTTCTCATCCTCCGTTTTCACAGCATGGCAACGGAGGCGTTTGCCTGACGAGACGACGTTGATGCAAGGTGAAGGACAAAAGGAGTTAATAGGAAACTAGGAGGAACGTTTCCACGAATAGGGTGGTGGGTGTATGGAACTAGCTGCCAGAGGAGATAGTTAAGGTTGCGACTATCCCAACGTTGAAGAAACAGCTACAAGGTTACATCGATAGGACGGGGTTTGGAGGGATATGGACCAGACGCCAGGGACTACTGCAGCTGGGACACGTTGGGCGGATTGGACGTTGGGCCGAAGGGCCTGTTTCCACGCTGTATCACACCAAGGGCGGCACATTGGCCCTGTTGGTTGCACTACTGCTACAGAACGCCAGAGACCAGGGTCCATCCTGCCCTCGTCTGCTGTATGTGTGTATGTGTGCACATTCGCCCTGAGAACGCGTGAGTTTCCTCCGAGTGCCCGAAGATCCTGTTTCCACGCATTATCTAACTTAAACCAGATCACATTGAAATTACACATGTCATGTCGCACAGTGTGCTGGTGTGAGGGGGGGGGGGGGGGGGGGTTACGGAGGGAAGCCATCATTGAGCGAAACATAGCACACGGCCAGGCTGTGCACAGTCCGACTGAGCAAAGGAGACAGACGTTTCTTATAGAAACATATATCCTTTGTTTAAACCCTCGACATTGGATGTGGGGTTTAGACATTTGAAAAATTTAGGAATAATAAGGATAGAACATCTTTATAGGAATGGGAAATTTCTCTCATTTCAGGAGTTGAAAGAGATTTATGGATTGCAAGCAAATAATTTATTTAGATATTTACAAATTAGAGATTATGTCTAATTAAATACGCAAGATTACAGAAATAGAGATCCAGGTTTACTGGATGAAGTACTTAACAAGCATCCAACAACAGAAAAATTAATAGCATATGTATATAACATTCTTTTGGACAGGGAAATGCCAAAAACTGAACTATTTCGACAAAAATTGGAAAATGAAATTGGATTACCGATATCAGAAGATTTTTGGGAAGAAAGCTTACAACGAATTCATCGCTGTTCGTTAAATTCCAGACATACTTTGATACAATTCAAAATAATACATAGATTACACTACTCAAAAAATAAATTAAATAGAAATTTTCCTAATATATCACCATTGTGTGATAAATGTCAGCACATAGAAGCCGATTTAACTCATAGTTTTGTAACATGTACAAAACTTAATAATTATTGGACTGAGATTTTCAAAATTATTTCCATAGTTTTAAAGATTACATTAAGCCCTGACCCAAAATTAATTATATGTGGGGTTTCAGATTCAAACCAAACTTTAACAGCAAATCAAATAAATTTTCTGGATTATTGTTTAATAATTGGAAAAAATTTAATATTAAAATTTTGGAAGGGACCATTATCCCCTACAATTAGAATGTGGACAGTGGAAATGTTGGAGACGTAACAACTGGAGAGAATTAGGTTTATCCTAATGGATAAACATGAGTTATTTGGGCCCCATACGAATCGGCCGCGTCTCGCCTGCCGATATGTACTTAACATTCAGGGCAACGGCAACGTTCCAATCGATCACATTCCAGAAACATCCACTAGCAAGATGATTTAAATCCTCGTTTGTTTTTGGATCATCATGTCATCTAACTCGTCTATGTTTTGTGTTATTGTCTATCCATAATCAATATTTTCACACTAAATGTCCACAAGAGTTTTAGTCACGTGCATTGTGCAAAAAATAATAATTTTGATTATATTGAGAGTGGATGTTTCTAGATTAATTTATGGGAATTAAACATTAAATTCCTTTCATTTGGCATATAAATTCATGACAGTGATGTTTAAAAATCATGTTATGTTGTGAATTCTTTTTCTGAATGGGATCAGTCTGTTACTTGGATACTTAGGCTATTTACAATGTTTAGCCTTTTCTTAAGAAATGGACAGATGTTTAGAACGTAATTGAATTTAGATGAATAATTGATTGATTTGATGAAACTGATGAATATTAATCTTTGTTGTGTATTTACTGTTTGTTTTAATGTTAAACTTTATAATTGCTATTTTTTTTCTAAAACTGCAAATACTAACTTGTTTCTGTTAATGCTGTTCAGCGCTTTTTTCCATTATATTTTAAACAGATGTCTCCGACAGAAGAAAGGCAAAATTATCAATCCAAATGCCCAGCCAAAGAGACTGATTTGGACAGCATTCGCAGAGATTATCCGAACTTTGGACCACTCCAATTTTGATGATCCACAGGACATTCTTAATGGGAAAGTAGTGAGCAGAAAGGCATGTCATGTGTAGTTTGAAGAGCAACAACTTGTAGTTTACAATGCCAAAATTGAAAAGTTGAGGTAAAACAAGGTGTACAGAGTTGTTTATTGGTTACAATCTGATGAGTATGATGATGCTACGGATTATGATATGCCAATGTACCAATTGTAATATATTTACCTATCTGTTACGGACTTACAGCATATGATACAATAATATTAAAGTTCTGATCTTGAGAATATCACATTTTTGAATTTTCTGGGCAGTCTGGCTGTTTATTACTATTTCCGTCACAGCGGTCAATTTTGTAATTAGCTACAATTAGGTAACTAACTAATTATATGGTTTAATTTCTGGTCATCCCAGTAAGATGTTTTATATTTGTTTTAGAATGGTTCAATCTATAATAATTGAACATTTCATTCAGTTCTCTTTACTTTTGAGAACGTTATGGGCTTTTGACTGTCCTCGATCACAGCTTTTGTGTTAAGTCAATGGAAAAGCAATAGGGAACAAGTTGATAATTTCCGAGCATGAAAATGGCGATAACTTTTTTAATCCGGCAGATATGAAAGTGAATTAGGTGTTAAATAAAACTTCTTTGTATGCTTTATCTGATGGGACAAATTACAGGCTTGATCTTTAAAATCTCAAAATGTTGTAACATTCCTATGCATTGGTGTTTGATGAGTTGCCTGGACTCCGTGTCCATTGGCTGTAGTCTCTGAACTTTGTCTGAGCTAAAGGTCATTTGGTCAGCCAAATTTGAAGTTTGAAAACCTTCCAATCAGACAATGTCCCTCATATACTTTTGTGCGGGACTTATGTCAGTAATATCTCTTCTCTCCTTCACAGTAAACTTGTTGGCGATTGTGATTCTCTGTCGAGGTAAATGCGGTCTCTCCAAATGCATCACTCTCTACCTGGTGGCCATGGCCGCGTCTGATCTCCTGGTCGGCATCACCGATCCGTTTCTCCAAAAGACTATTCAACTTCACTTCCCGTATTCGTTGCTGAACATTACCCCCGTGTGTACGACCATCTATTTCCTCGTCTTTGCAAGCACCGCGGTCTCTGTCTGGTTGACGGTCGCATTCACCTTCGATCGGTTTGTGGCCATTTGTTGTGAGAAGCTGAAAACAAGATATTGCACTGAGAGAACGGCGGCTGTTGTTATCGGGACAGTGATTGTGCTGGGTTGTTTAGAAAACGTCCCCCGGTGTTTTACGTTAGAACCTGGCTATGTGTTTGATAATATTCTCTGGGGTTGCTACGAAAAACCTACCTGCGATACTTCGGCTGCATGGATCGCATATGAGGTCACACACCGCGTTCTAACCCCTTGTGTCCCGTTTTTTTCTGATCCTTCTGCTCAATGTGCTGACGGTCAGGCGGATTGTAGCGACCAGCAGAGTCCGCAGGGGTCTCCGGGGAAGCAGCAACGGGGAGAATGACAAGGACCCGGAGATGGAGAAACGCAGGAAGTCCATTGTGTTACTCTTCAGTATCACGGGCACTTTCATCCTGCTGTGGGCAACACAGGCCATATTTTTCATCTTTACGGGTATTGCGAAGGTACGAGTTGACGACAACCCCA
>CAUPSL010001144.1:50000-60000 GCA_963514005.1 Raja brachyura
TCGCTTTCTTCACTGGCCGCTGTCGAAGCCTGCACAGACTGATGAAAAAGGATCCCCAGATCCCGTTGTACTTCCCCTTTTCCCAACTGGACACCATTTAGATAGTAATCTGCCTTCCTGTTTTTGCTACCAAAGTGGATAACCTCACATTTATCCGCATGAAACTTCATCTGCCCCGCATCTGCCCACACCCCCAACCTGTCCAAGTCATCCTGCATTCTCATAGCATCCTCCTCACAGTTCACACTGCCACCCAGCTTTGTGTCATCTGCAAATTTGGTCATGTTACTTTGAATCCCTTCATCAAAATCATTGATGCATGTTGTAAATAGCTGCAGTCCTAGCACCGAGCCTTGCGGCACCCCACCAGTCACTGCCTGCCATTCTGAAAGGGGCTGTTAGCCCTACTCTTTGTTTCCTGTCTGCCAACCACTTATCTATCCATGCCAGCACTCTACCCGAAACAGGCCATTCGGTCCTCACTTGCTTCGATCCTGACCTTGTCTGGCCGGGACTGACGCATAGAAGGTACACAAAAGGCTGGAGAAACTCAGCGGGTGCAGCAGCATCTAAGGAGCGAAGGAGATAGGCGACGTTTCGGGTCGAGACCCTTCTTCAGACTGGTTAGAGATCAGGGAAACGCGAGATATAGACGGAGATGTGGAGAGATAAAGAACAATGAATGAAAGGTATGCAAAAAAGTATCGATGATAAAGGAAACAGGCCATTGCAAGCTGTTTGTCATGTGAAAATGAGAAGCTAGTGCGACTTGGGTGGGGGAGAGATAGAGAGAGAAGGAATGCCACGGCCCGAGGGCTGAGGGAGAGGTGTTAAGGGGAGGAGACAGCCAGGGTTAACAGAATTGAGAAAATTCAATGTTTAGGCCCAGAGGATGCAGACTCCCCAAGTGGAATATGAGGTGCTGTTCCTCCAACTTGCGGTGTTGCTCACTCTGGCCGTGGAGGAGGCCCAGGATCGAGAGGTCGGATACGGAATGGGAGGGGGAGTTGAAATGCTGAGCCACCGGGAAGTCGGGTTGGTTATTGCGGACCGAGTGGAGGTGTTCAGCGAAACGATCGCCAAGCTTCCGCTTGGTCTCACCGATATAGATCAGCTGGCATCTGGAGCAACGGATGCAGTAGATGAGTTTGGAGGAGGTGCAGGTGAACCTCAGTCGGACCTGGAAGGACTGCTTGGGTCCCTGAAGGGAGTGGAGGGGGGAGGTGAAGGGACAAGTGTAGCATCTCTTGCGGTTGCAAGGCAAAGTGCCTGGCGAAGGGGTGGAGCGGGAGGGAAGGAAGAATTGACAAGGGAGTTGCGGAGGGAGCGGTCTTTGCGGAAGGCAGACGGGGGGGTGGGGGGGCGAAACTGGCGGAGGACTATATGTTGTATGTGCCGGCTGGTGGGGCGAAAGCTGAGGACCAGGGGGGCTCTGTCCTTGTTGTGAGTGGGGGAATGTGGAGAGAGGGCAGTGTTGCGGGGTATGGAGGAGACCCTGGTGCGAGCCTCATCAATAGTGGGGGAGGGGAATCCCCGTTCTCTGAAGAATGCGGACATTTGTGATGACCTGGTGTGGAACACGTCATCCTGGGAGCAGATGCGGCGTAGACGGAGGAATTGGGAATAGGGGATGGAGTCCTTACAGGAAGCAGGGTGTGAGGAAGAGTGGTCCAGGAAGCTGTGGGAGTCAGTTGGTTTGTAATGGATGTCGGTCAGGAGTGTATCACCTGCAATAGAGATGGTGAGGTCAAGGAATGGTAGGGAAATGTCGGAAATGGTCCAAGTGCATTTGAGTGCCGGATGGAAGTTGGTGGTGAAATGGATGAAGTCAGTCAGTTGTGTGTGGGTGCAGGAGGTGACACCAAAGCAGTCGTCAATGTAATGGAGGTAGAGGTCGGGGATGGGGTCCTGGTATGCCGCGAACAAGGATTGTTCGACGTGCCCGACTAAGAGGCAGGCGTAGCTGGGGCCCATGCGTGTGCCCATAGCTACGCCTTGTGTTTGGAGGAAATGGGAGGAGTCAAAAGAGAAGTTATTGAGGATAAGGACCAACTCCGCTAGGCGGAGGAGGGTGGCAGCGGACGGGTATGGGTTGCTCCTCTGGTCGAGGAAGAACCGGAGGGCTTTACATAGAAACATAGAAACATAGAAAAATAGGTGCAGGAGTAGGCCATTCAGCCCTTCGAGCCTGCACCGCCATTCAATGCGATCATGGCTGATCATCCAACTCAGTATCCCGTACCTGCCTTCTCTCCGATCCCTTTTGCCACAAGTGCCACATCCAACGCCCTCTTAAATATAGCCAATAAACTGGCCTCAACTACCTTCTGTGGCAGAGAATTCCAGAGACTCACCACTCTCTGTGTAAATAATGTTTTCATCATCTCGGTCCTAAAGGAATTCCCCCTTATCCTTAGACTGTGACCCCTTGTTCTGGACTCCCCCAACATCGGGAACAATCTTCCTGCATCTAGCTTGTCCAACCCCTTAAGAATTTTGTAAGTTTCTATAACATCCCCGCTCAATCTTCTAAATTCCACCGAGTACAAGCCGAGTCTATCCAATCTTTCCTCATATGAAAGTCCTGACATCCCAGGAATCAGTCTGGTGAATCTTCTCTGTACGCCCTCTATGGCAAGGATGTTTTTCCTCAGATTTGGAGACCAAAACTGTACGCAATATTCCAGGTGTAGCCTCACCAAAACCCTGTACAACTGCAGTAGAACCTCCCTGCTCCTATACTGAAATCCTTTCGCTATGAATGCTAACATACCATTTGCTTTCTTTGAGACCATCCTGGTGGGGAATGGAGATTTAGCTTGACTGGACGTCCATGGTGAAGATGAGAGGATGGGGGTCTGGAGAATGGATTGCGCGGAGCCGACGGAGAGTGTCTGAGGTGTCTTGAACATAGGTGGGGAGGGATTTGACAAAGGGGATAAGATGGAGTCAAGGTATGTGGAAATGTGTTCGGTGGGGCACGAACAGGGAGAGACAATGGGTCTGCCGGGGCAGTCGGGTTTGTGGATTTTGGGGAGAAGGTAAAATCGGGCCGTGCGGGGCTGGGAAACGATGAGGTTGGAAGCTCGGGGGGGGGGGGGGGGGGTAGGGAGCCGGAGTTGATGAAGTCGGTTATGGTGCTCGAGATGGTAGCCTGGTGCTCGTCAGTGGGGTCATGGTCCAGGGGTAAGTAGGACGAGGTGTCCGAGAGTTGGCGCGTGGCCTCCGCTTTGTAGAGATCGACGCGCCAGACTACAACGGCACCTCCCTTGTCGGCGGGTTTGATAACCCAGTCTAGGTTGTCATGGAGTGAGTCGATGGCAGTACGTTCGGGGGGGGGGAGAGATTGGAGTGAGACAGGGGAGTGGAGAAGTCGAGGCGGTTTATGTCCCTTCGGCAGTTCTGTATAAAGAGTTCTAAAGCTGGAGGGCCACGAGGGGGGGGGGGGGGGGGGGGGGTCCACGAGGAGGGGGTGCGTGGGAGACAGGAAAAGGGATCATCAGTGGGGGGACGAGGACGTATTCCCGTGGAAGAACGCTGTGAGGCGGAGGCGACTGTAGAAGAGCTCCAAGTCGTGATGGGCGCGGAACTCATTGAGGTGGGGACGGAGGGGGACAAAGGTAAGACCTCTGCTGAGGACCGACCTTTCGGTGTTGGAGAGAGGGAGGTCCGGGGGGATGGTGAACACGCGGCAGGGATGGGGGTTGTGGCCGGAGGAAGGCAGGTGAGTTGACTGAGGACGGAGCGTTGTGTGGTGGGGGGTGGAGGGTGGTCACCCCACCAGTCGGCACATACAACACATAGTCCTCCGCCAGTTTCGCCACCTCCAACGTGACCCCTCCACTTGCCGCATCTTCCCATCTCCCCCCCTGTCTGCCTTCCGCAAAGACCGCTCCTTCCGCAACTCCCTTGTCAATTCTTCCCTTCCCTCCCGCTCCACCCCTTACCCGGGGACTTACCCTTGCAGCCGCAAGAGATGCTACACTTGCCCCTTTACTACTTCTCGCCTAATGACAATTTATTTCTGTTCCTCTACCCCCTTAGATCATCTGTCCTCCAGAACATCTGATAGATTGTTTGTGTCTTCCTTAGTGAAGACAGATCCGAAGTACCTATTCAACTCTTCTGCCATTTCCTTGTTACCGATAATAATTTCACCCGTGTCTGCCTTCAAGAAACCGACATTTGACTTTGCTTCTCTTTTTCCCTTAACATATCGAAATAAGCTTTTACTGTCTTTCTTTATATTCCTGGCTCTTCCCCTCGTACTTCATCTTTTCAGCCCCTATTGCCAGCTATGTTTCTTTCTGTTGTTCTATGAAAGTTTCCCAATCCCCTGGCTTCCGGCTACTCTTTGCTGTGTTACACACCTTTTCTTTAACTTTTTTTTCAAGCCCCAAGTTTTATTGTCTGCCGCGGTTGCCTCATGCTCTCCTTAGAACCGTTCTTCCTTTTTTTTTAAATGAAATCATCCTTTATCTTTCGGATTATGCCCAGAAATTCCTGCCATTATTGTTTTCACTGTCATTCCTGCTAGGATCCCTTTCGAGTCTACCTTGGCCAGCTCCCCTCTCATGCCTTCATTGTGCCCTTTGTTCAACTGCATCAATGACACTTCCAATTTAACCTTCTCCTTCTCAAATTGCAGATCCAATCATATTATGATTACAGCCTCAAATCGGCTCCTTTATCTCGAGTTCGCTTATCGAATCTGGTTCATTGGACAACACTAACTCCAGAATTGCCTTTTTTCTGGTCGGCTCCATTACAAGTTGCTCTAAGAATCCATCTCGAAGGTACTCTGCAAACTCTCTTTCTTCGGGTCCTGAACCGACCTGAGTTTCGCAGTCAACCTGCATATTGAAATCCCCCATCATCACAGTGCCAGTACCTTTGTTACATGCCAGTTGTAGCTCTGCAAGTTACACCCTACATCCGGGCTACTATTTGGGGGTCTGTAGATAACACCAATTAGTATCTTCTTGTCTTTACAATTCCTCAACTCAATCCACAGTGACTCTACCTCGTCAGTCCCTATGTATTCCTTCGCAAGGGACTGAATTTCATCCCTCACAAGCAGAGCCACCTCCCTCCTCTGCCCGCGTGCATGTCCTTTCTATAGGATGTGTAACCCTGAATATTAAGTTCCCAGACCGATGCTCCTGCAGCCACTTCTCAGTAATCCCCACAATGTCATATCGACCAACTGAGCATCAATCTCATCTACATTACTTATTTCCCTTCGCGCATTCACATTCAATACTTATAATTCTTTCCGCATCTCACCTTTCACATCGAGCCCTATTACACATCGCCATACTCTCCTATCCCTTTCTGAGCTTACTATCGTGAATTCAGTGATCAATAACTATCCCTTTACTCTCTTTCCCTTTAACTCCTTCGCAATCGGCGATCGAATCCCCCGCATCGGGTAGATCGATGTTCCCGCGATCGAGGTGGTCGAAGCTCCGGCTGTGGGAGCTCCCGATGTCGATGCCTAAAAGGTGCCGCCTGTTCCACGAGGCCGCAGTATGGACGGAGGTATGATGCGGAAAAAAGTCGTGTAGCCGTCGAGGGAAGTGGTAAAACGTTTCCCCCAACCCACGTAACCACCCCTCTCCACCCAAATGTAAAGATACATTAAAACACATAAGTAAAAACAGACTAAGAACAATAACAGAAGATAGGACGAGACAGGCTGCTTACGAGGCTGCCACTTCCGGCGCCACCCAGTGAGTCACAGCGTTATTTCCAAAATATTTTACTAAGAGGTCTGACATAGTTCATATATTTTTGAACAGTTGCAAATCTTGAAACATGATCAGAATCAGGTCAACACCGGTTTAACACACTGAGATATAAAACCTGAAATTTTCTGCACACTTACCAGGGACTCCAACGGCAGCAATGGCCACGTACAAGAATTTCTCCACGTTGTGATATTCCCAAAGCATTTGCCCCATTTTTACTGCACAGCGAAGTGCCACCGTAAGCGAGCGGCAATCTCAGAATTAAATGCTGGGCCAGAACATTCCCTGACACTTTATTCCATTTTCCGTCTCTACAGGAACAGTGACGATTCATCAGAATTAAAAAATAGAGATTTCAAAATTATTCCCAAACAGATGACATCAGTCAAATGAAACCTCTATGAGTGAGAGAGGTTTAGATGCATTCAGGAAATTGATTGAGAAACTCCAAAGGCTCGGAGTTGTGGCGACACCGACGGTTGGAAATTGGGAGCGGCATTGTGCCAAAAAAGTGGATATTGTTTCAAACCACATCAGATCCAAGTCTGCACCTCATAGACAATAGACCATGGACAATAGGTGCAAGATTAGGCGATTCGGACCATTGAACCAGCACGGCCATTCAATGCGATCATGGCTGATCACCCACAATCAGTACCCCATTCCTGCCTTCTCCCCATATCCCCTGACTCAACAATCTTTAAGAGCCCTATCATGTTGTCTCCTTTTTTATTTGTTTTATTATTATTTTTTTAATTAGAAGCAAGTGTACAAAAAGAAAACCAGCGGCATATGACATAATACAGTTATTGTGCAGCTTTATTTTGGTTTTAGCTATAGTTGAGAGAAAAGAAGAAAGATAAAGCAAGAGCGAGGAAAAGTGGAATGTGGAAGGATAGAACCCCTAGACTACCAAAGTGGTGTAGCCAAAGCGTGATTAAGTAAAATAAATAACGAAGACGTAGAGAAATAAAATGACAGCAACAGAAATAAAACCAAAAGGTGTTGATTTAATTTCCTCGCATCCCTCCCCACCCATCACCCAACCCGTAATTAGATTTCTCCAAAATTGTGTTGCACCAATGAATGAATGGTGTCAATGCCTTCGAAAAATGCTCTGGTTTTTCTGCTGAGACATGTCTAATATTTTCAAGATGTAGCATCTCAGATATGTTTGTAATCCACATTTTAAGAGTAGGGACAGATGCATGTTTCCAAAATTTGAGTATTAGTTTTTTCGCCGATATCAGGCCATAATGGAGGAAACGTCTTTCAAATATTGATATTAACGGCTGCTGACGTTCCGATAATAATCAATTCCGTGTCGGGGTCCAATTTTGTTCTTAGTGTTATTGAGAGTATTCCAAAACTTTATCTCCAAAAATTATGTAATTTTTTTAAAATACATTTTTATTAGAGGCCATACGTATTACAAATAATATAATAATTTTTTTCAGATATACATATTACATCTTTCCAAAATTATATAAATATTACCAAGCCATATATATAGGCCTCAATTTTTTTTAATAGCGTGAAGAAGAAAAAAAAAGTAAAGAAAGAATAGAGATTAATTGAAAGTGTGATTATAATTTTGATTAAAAGAGAAAGAGAGAGAGAAAAAAAATGAAAAAAAATCATATAACGATAAAAAATTATTATACTTAAAGAATAAAAAAAAAACAGTATACATCTTAACAATGAATGGGACAATTTCTAATTGTGATATATAGAGACAAGTATATAAATCTCAGATTAAACATTTTCGTTTGATCTTACGACCGGGTACTTGTTGAGTTTCAATGCTGAGCCCAGCTACCCCTTCATACAATCAGTGAATGGAGACCATATTTGTTCGAAAAGCTCGTGTTTATCCATTAGGATCAACCTAATTCTCTCCAATTGCAACGTCTCCAACATTTCCACTGTCCACATTATAATTGTGGGGGATAATGGTCCCTTCCAAAATTTTAATATTATTTTTTTTCCAATTATTAAACAATAATCCAGAAAGTTTCTTTGATTTGCTGTTAGTGTTTGATTTTAATCTGAAACACCAAATATTATTAATTTTGGGTCAGGAATTAATGTGATCTTTATAACTATGGAAATAATTTTGAAAATCTCAGTCCAATAACTATTACGTTTTGTACATGTTACAAAACTATGAGTTAAATCAGCTTCTATGTGCTGACATTTATCACACAATGGTGATATATTAGGAAAAGTTCTATTTAATTTCTTTTTTGAGTAGTGTAACCTATGTAATACTTTGAATTGTATCAAAGTATGTCTGGCATTTAACGAACAGCGATGTATTCGTTGTAAACTTTCTTCCCAAAAATCTTCTAATATCGGTGAAACAGTTTCATTTTCCCATTTTTGTCGAAATCGTTCTGTTGTTGGTATTTCCCTGTCCAAAAGAATGTTATATATATATGCTATTAATTTTTCTGTATTTGGATGCTTATTAAGTACTTCATCCAGTAAACCTGGATCTCTATTTCTATAATCTTGCGTATTTGATTTGACATAATCTCTGATTTGTAAATATCTAAATAAGTTATTTGCCTGCAATCCATGAATCTCTTTCAACAAGATTTGTAATCTTTTTTTGCAAGAGGCGAGGAAATGTGTTATAGTTGCTTCTTGAAGGAGACATTTGTCACAAATAGGAGATACATTCGGTTTACTTTAAGAATTAAAGAGGAAATATCACCTGAAAGGTAATCAATATTTCAGATATCTTCAAATTCGATACTAACTGAAAACACATACCCAAGGCTACCACACTTTGCTACCAGATATACTAGACGAAGTATGCTGGAGCAGTCGCACTTTTCCATGCTCCCAATCTGTTCACCTTCAACTGTTATTATAGCTCAGCCTAAGTTTTATAACTACCCATAAATATTTAAACACCATCGAGAGCTCCTCTCCGCACCGCAAAGATGCCAGGCAGAGGAAAGAAAGAGGAGCCAACGACGGAAGACTCGACGACCAGCACCGGCATGGCTACGCTAGCAGCCATGTTAACAGAGCACAAGGCATCGCTACTGGCAGAACTCAACGCAGCGTTCACCAAACTGGAGATGAAGCTGGAAAATATCCAGACCACTATTCTGGACCAACAAAAGCGTCTTTCGTCATTAGAGTCATTTGCCGATACCACCAGCCAAGACATGCGAGCTATGGAGACAATGCTAACTACGGTGACCGAAGAGAACGTCAAGATAAAGTCTAAGCTGATCGACCTGGAAGGCAGGAAATGCCGAAATAACATAAGGATAGTCGGTCTCCCCGAGAACATAGAAGGCCCACAAACAACAGCTTTTTTCTCTCAACTCCTACTCGAGACTCTTGGCGAACACACACTGGAATCCGCCCCGGAGCTAGACCGAGCCCACCGTACGCTAGCAGCCAAACCAAGCCCTGGTGAGAAACCCAGAGCAGTTGTGATTTGCTTCGATAGATTCCAGCTCCGCGAGTTGGTGGTGCGTGAGGCTCGGAGGCAGAGGGGTAAGCTGAAGTACAAGGACATTCCGATCCACATTTCTGAAGACTACTGTCCCGAGATAGCTGAACAACGCTTCGCATACCGAGACGTGAGGACATGAAGGAGCTGTACAACCTGGGTCTCAAACCCTCCCTTCATTGTACGGCCAAGCTGTTCATCATGGCCGGGGAAGGAAAAAGGCGACGGTTAACATCTCCCGAGGACTTATTATATTTGTTTCAAGCTATTCCTTTTTTTCTCCCCAAGACTTTAAAAAAAAAAGAATATTATTAATAGTTTTATTTGGGATTATAAAAATCATAGAATAAGTAAAAAACATTTATGTAAATCTAAGATAAACGGAGGATTAGCACTTCCAAATTTTTTATATTATTTTTGGGCAGTCCAGATTAAGAATATGAATTTCTGGTGGGTAAATATGGATCATGAACCAACGTGGTTAAAGATGGAAAAGGAAGACTGTTTACCTTATAATGTAGGCTCGGTTCTCTTTGCCCCAAAGGAAGTACAAAATTTTTTTTATAGGGACAACCCTATAATTTATAATAATAGACGTATTTGGAAACAAATAGTTAAGACTTTACATCTAGATAATCTTTCACTTGGACTACCAATTACGAATAACCCATTATTTAAACCCTCTATATTGGATGGGGGGTTTAGACATTGGGATGATTTAGGAATTAAAAGGATAGAGCACCTTTATAGAAAAGGAACATTTCTTTTATTCCAA